>SNQJ01S0106984.1:0-18284 GCA_010110895.2 Picea sitchensis | reverse complement strand
TTTCCACGTAAAACACTGGTGTACTGTGTATGTGTGTGATTGTTTATTTATTACTGCTCATTATTGGATAATAATTCTACATTGATATAACATTTGAAGAAAAATGATTATAATTACATTATTACTGATTCACCCCCCCTCTTAGTAATCCAACAATTATTTGAAATTATCTCTTTTTCAAGATGTTGATTATTTTTTCTGAGGTTTTTCTATGCTATATTGATGTTTGGTTCTTAACACAAACAATGTTAGACCCTGTAAAAAACCACGTTAGACCCTTCAACATAGAGTTATACCATAATACCATGCTACAACTCATGTGCATATACTTTTTCCCAAGCCTCTTTTCCATAGATACACAACCTTCTACACAGACAACTCACGTATGTACATGACCTATTCATAGGTCATCTTGCGTATGTACGCGACTGTTACCATTGTAACTCGTGTATGCTTCTGAAAATGAAAAACTTGAGCTTCCCTTAAGGATGTCATTCTGTTCTGACCGTTTTGTTTTATTTACCCACTTCTGAAGGTGTCCCAGCTTCTTAGAACTTGATGTTTGAGCTTCCATCTTTTAAAAAATGTCTTCCTTCCTGACTTCATGCCTTCTTCTAGTCATGCTATATGAATTCATCATCATGGAATTTCTTCTTGTGTTCCAACAATCCTGGGATTTGTGGCCAAATCCACTACACTTGTAGCATATCATGGTGTGACAATGAACATCGATATGTCTACTTGATTACATCTCCAATACCTTAGGGTGTTATGAAATCTTTCACTATCTGTCCTTGCATAATATCTGCATTCCAAATCTTTGTGACCATATTCATTACATGTGTAACATTGACCATGAAACGCATTTTCATACCTTTGCTTTGATGTCCATCTTGAAGGTGTCTCTCTTCTTTGGTGTGTAAAGATGTCTTCTTGATGTCTTCCTTTCTTTGTTCTTTTGAAACTTTCCTTGCCTTTTGTAGATTATTGAATTGCAACATTATTTCCATCCTTTGAGAGTGAGGGACTTACCTCATGCTTCTTTGAAGTGCTTTCTTCAACATGTGTAGCTTATTTCTTATATCCAAGACTTGAATTATGATTTGGTGATGTTTGACTATCCAATATCTCATTCAAGATTGTTGAGCTATTCAAGAATTTGTTTGACTTCTCTACTTTCTTTCTAAGATCAACAACTTCAGCTTCCAACTTATGACATGGCTCTTCCTTTTCATTTAATTGATTCTTTAGTAATTCCTCTACCCTTTTGGCTTCTTCAATTTGGGTCTTGAGATGGACATTAACTTCAAGACTTTTGGTAATCTCATCATCTAGCTTCTTATTCTCTTATATTTCATTCTTTAGTCTTTTGATATTTTCTTTTTCTTCTAATTGAGTCTTTTAACTTTCTTCTTGTTCCTTGAGCATTTCATTTAATTTCAATATATGCCTTTTATTATTTTTAAGAAACCTTTTAGTGTTATCAGAATGATAGCTATATTCTATGTAACAATGGTCATAGTTGTATTCAAATACACCCCATTGAACTTTCCTTTTAAGATTTGATAGTTCTTCTTCTACTTATTTCATGGGATAACTATTAGTTGATTCTACACATACTATCTCTAGATTTTCTTCTTCACTTGTAGAGAAATATTATTTAGTTTCTTTAGTTGATTATGGAGTTGTCTTTAGTGTCTTCCTTCTTGCTTTGGTATGTCTCCTCTAGCTTTAGCCATAGATGCTTGGAGGAAGTGCATTGTCCCATGCTCTCTTTGATAGAACTTGAGAGTCCACTAAGAATGGTCTTGATAGCCAATGCATCATTCATATTTTCTTCCCTTTGATCTGAAAACTTTGACTTGTTCTTCAAAGGAACTGATCCACCAATAGTTTCTTTCCAAACACCTGCTCCTATTTCCTTCAAGTGCACTTTCATTTCTATTCTCCATGTAGAATAATTTTCCTCATCAAGGATTGGAGCTTCATCATCAATTTGTGTTTCCGTGGATCTCCTCCAAGCTTGTTAAGGATTATAGTGAATGCCTTCTCTGATACCAATTGTTGGACACATCGACCACACTAAGAGGGAGGGGGGGTGAATCAGTGTAGGGCTCGTTTTCAAACTTCCCTTCACAAAACTGATTAGCTAGCAATCACCAATTACTCAACACTCATTATTGTCATTTATAATCAATTGTATGTGAACATATATCAACAACATATAACAACAACATATATCATCAATAAGTCATCACCACAAGGAATACAAAGAGCACACGATGTATGTACACTTTTCTTTTTATTACAGACTACAATCCTTGGGTTATCAACAACAACTAAATAGAGTCACAACTCCACAAGAGCACCAAATCTACAATGAAAGACTCAACTTACAAAACTCAGCACCAACTGATAAGAGGAATCAATCCTTAACATATACCAATCTATCAACAGGTACGCGACCTTTCAGTAGTGCAACATACATATGTACTACATCCTGCATATGCCTTATGGCTTTCTATCTATGAAAAAATCAGATCCTTTGCAACCTTCAGTCACATCTATTTCTGTCTTTCATTGTCCCTTATAAACCATAACCAATCACAACACATCTATGCTCTCCCACATCTTACTTATAATCCTCAACCATACAAAATGAATGTTACTTAATCATGTATAAGAAACCAATATATTATGGCAATCATATCAGTACTAAATCATAAGAGTGTTGCTCCAATCAACCAACATAAACATATCACAACCGGCATACCAAGAATGCCTTAAGAATTCACCATACAATCAGCAAGTATATCCATCAAGACAACTATGCAACCATACCAGAGTTTCTATGGTAGATCTGAGCCCATGGAATGCAAATCTGGTACTTGCTTCAGACTTCAAGAACCTGACATCAACTCACACTCAAGTCTCCATGACTTCATCCAATTGTACGTGCTCTGCCTTCCTTCAACCCCTTTCTATGCTCTTCAAGCTATGCTCAAGAGATGATTTTCACAAGATACCCTGGCTTCTTATTTATACTCTCCAAGTAGCTTCCTTAGAAGCATCTTCTAGGCCACTTTGTCCACATAGTCATCTATGTCCAACTTTGCCCAATTTTCCACTTATCCATGTATCCAATAGCCACTTGACCACTTAACCCATTTTCCTCATTTTAGGGTTAATCTTCTTATAACCACTTTCTATAATCAGAAATTTCTCCATTTACTTTATTATTTAAGTAATCCTCCTTGACTTTGTCACTTCACTTTATTATTTAAATAATCATCTTTGATTTTGTCACTTCACTTTAATATTTAAATAATCCTCTTTTACTTTGTCACTTTATTATTTAAATAATCCTCCTTGACTTTGTCACTTCTATTTATTATTTAAATAATCCTCTTTGATTTTGTCACTTCACTTTATTATTTAAATAATCCTCTTTGAGATTGTCACTTCAATTTATTATTTAAATAATCCTCTTTGATTTTGTCACTTCACTTTATTATTTAAATAATCCTCTTTGACTTTGTCACTTCACTTTATTATTTAAATAATCCTCTTTGATTTTGTCCCTTCACTTTATTATTTAAATAATCTCTTCTTTGCGAGAACTTTGACTTCTTTGACCTTTTGGGGCTTCAAGCCAACATATGAGGGTCCTCCAACTTTGTAAGGCCATAAATCTCAAACCGTGAGGAGTTATGTAACGTTCCACATACCACCGGAAATGGATTGACAAACACTATACATCTAGGATAGTTTCATTGAAAAATTCACTGATATTCATTTAATTATTCCATAATTACGGATGGGTTCTCTAACCATACTACTAGGATAACTCAACTACAAAGCGTCTTCCCGTGAGGGATTTCACCATATGGGGACCACTTTGGAGTTCAATGCAAAGAGTCTTCCCATGAGGGTTTTCACCATTTGATAGCCACGACCAATACAAAGTGGATCTATGTAACAATATATGTGTCATAGTTCAAAAGAACTCCTTCGCAACCTTGAAAAAGTATACATAAGAGTGATGACTCTCAACCCAGGGTATTTTTACTGATCCCGATGTAGTACAAATCTAACCATGTGAACAGATTTCCTGATGTCAAACATGGTAGAAACCACTTGATTACCGGTCAATGATGTAAACCGTTAACAAGTGCGAGGGATATCACCATTGATGTCAATGATTCCCAAGGTACTCTAGTACATTCCGACGAATGTGAATAGATGAGCTGAACTCGAACATCCGTGAAATCATCTGATCAAAGGTCAATGTTGTAAACCCACTGTCGGACATGAGGAGGCCTACCGTTGAGGCATGAAGGTCCTAAGGTACTAATTGGTTTCTAAGTCTAGTTTCTAGAGAAGGTGCTGAAGTCAACACAAATAGACTTGTTGAAGGAGGGCCTTGATGTATCCCCCATCAACGAAATGAAACTGACACAGAGAGTTAATTGGTAGATCAAATGAAGATGGACTGACATGGGTATTGAAACAGGATATTTGTGATGGCTAATTCTCGAGGCAGATACTTCCCTTGAACACTGAGGCACATCAGTAGAAACTTGACATGGACCAAAACTTGATGATGTAGTGGATGCTATGACTTTCGTCGGGTGACCCAAAGGAGTAAAAGAAAATCAGAGGATTGGCTCAATGCATAGGTTCAGTGGATTAAAATGCATGCAAAGACAAAGTGTCTTGTTCAAGGGCGACTGGTAGTGTTCTCAAAAAACTGCTTGGCTTGCTTCTTTCAATTTCCCCCCCATCCAGATAGACGAGTACCTCTTTTTAATTTAACGAGATCGAGGAGGGTAACACATGCTCGATATGACTCACCTTCGGTAAGTCCCTCTTCCTTTGTTTAACGAACTRGAAGAAGTAAGGGTTYGATCCTGTATGGTCCCTTCAATGTATGATTGTTTAACGAGTCTAGAGAAGGTAAACTCGGTGGTTTTTCATATTTAGAGAGTCTGAAAACAACTTAAAGACGACTCCAATGTTGTCCTTTTTCGTAATGTTAGTCTCACAAGGMCGAAAAAGAGATAAATTATCACTCGAAAGATGCCCTTTCAAACCTTTTAATGAGTGGGAAAGGAAGAAAGATCACTCGACAATCTTTTCATGTTTGGAGAGTCTGAAAAGAGCTTAAAGACRACCTCGGGGGGTTSCTTTTTCGTTTATCCATGCAGGTCTGAAAAATATATAAAATTTTACCCGGTTGCATTCTCATGTATTTACGAGCATGAGAAAGAATAAAGACTAATCTCGGTATGCCCCCATATTGAAAGCTAGTGGCTTAACTCTAGAATGATCATTAAAGGCTGGAGACATGCCCTCCAAGATTCAATTCATTCACTGACTTTGAGTTTGTCACCAATTTCTCTACTAGATGGAGAAATAAGATAAGAGTGAATGAAAAGAAGGTTCAAGAGAGGTGACTGTTTCATTTTTAACAAGCTTGACACAGAAAAAGAACTATGCTCAGGGCTCCGGGTTCAATCCCCAGATTGTTGTTTCATTTTTTAACGAGCTTGTTACAGAGAGGAAAAATATGCTCAAATCTTTTGTTTCATTTTTTAACGAGCTTGCTACAGAGAGGAAAACTAGGCTCGTAGACTCTTCTTGATCATGTCTTCCAAGAGAATAACACTCTGGAAGGACACTATGTCAAGGGACAAAACTCGGTCATGGCTTCCAAGAGATCTTCACTGGATGGAAGAAAGTCACTTTGGAAGGAACACATGTCAAGGGTCACGACAGGGGTAAGGAGATCAATCTCCAATAGCCCTAACAAAGAGATCATCATGTCAACGACCGGATCCAAGTTGTCGGAAGTTGAAGGCATCGGAGACGATGGAAAATTGACATCAAGAGGGGAGATAGACAATATATCTACCCGAATATCTTCACGCGTGGGAAGAAAAGAGGATCGATGATGGTTATCATCCTGAGGTAGCTCATCAATTCTCAACATTTGCATAATAGATTCATCCGAGGGAAAAATTGGGGAAATGCAGTCGACTGTTGACGACAAGGAACTTAACCATGATGGCATCGAGGAACTTTTGGGTGCCAATAGATGTTGGTCATCCGACGAGGGAGAAGTGGATTGGATAGATATGTATGAGGTTTTGGCTGAACTAAGTGGCATCATGTCACCTAGTGCATTGAATTCCAAAGGACTAAGTACAATCCAAGGGTCAGATGATTCCAAAGATTGATAAGTTGCGGTCGAAATCATATAGACGGTGGAAATATGATGTGTAGTCGGTGGAAGTGGTGTAGGGATGGTACCCATGAGGCTAGAATATTTCAGTATGCCAACACCAATGCTTTCATCCATGATCTTGTGGTCTCCCAAGAAAGGAATGTTGTTGGTAGCAAGAGTGGGAGCATCGGTTGTGCAGAAATCTAACTGATCAACAGTGACAATTTTTCCCTGATGAGGAAATTGTACACATCGAAAGACCGATCAGGCAATGACAGTCACAGCATAAAACCAACTTCTTCCAAGTAACAAGTTGTAATCGAGGGGAGCATCGACCACCTCAAAATCAACAGTGACAGTTTTCCCACCCAATTGGATGGGCAGGGACTATAAAATCCAATGGGGATGAAAACCTCGCCCATCGAAGGTGCATAACATCGTCGGGGATTTGTTAAGTGTGGGTGATTTTAAACCTTTCCAACACACTAAAGACATGACACAAGTTGAGGTTCCCTCATCTAGAATAGTTCGGTGGATTTGTTGATTGTGAACAACAACATCAACTTGGAAAGCAAGTTGGTGGGAGAGTTGAGACGCATAATTGTCCAGGTTAAACATGATATGGTTGGACGAATCAGGATCAACAACACCAATAGCGACCAAGTGCATTCTACATTGACTGGGGCAGTGCTGTAGAAATTCTAACGCAGACATAGCACACAGTGCTTGAGCCAAATCTTCAACAATGTTGTAGTTCTGGGCGGCACGTGAACTAGGATTAAAGGTAGCTTTGCAGATAGTTGTTGTGGGTGGGAAATCCCTCCTACAGACTAGCACTAAGGGTTTTATCATGCATGCAGAAATGACCTAAATATTCTTACTTTTTACCATCATCCCATTCCTAAGCCCCCATTACTCATATGTAAATACAAGGCTCAAGATATTAAGTTGACGTACCTTATTTTTTGTGTTTGATGTCGATCCCTTTTTGCGCTCGGTCATTCTTTGACTGCAACTCTCTTCCCAATGATGACCTGCATTCACTAAATACAAACAAAGAACTCCACTTGCATTTGATCTATGAACTAACGGGTTAGAGATTTAATCGATTATACAATCAATATTCCAATAATGACAATCTCATATGGCAGGAAGGGAAAAGCAATTATTTTATTAACTTCACAATGATACCTTACAATGATAAAGTCGGCTACTTCTCCTTGATCCTGGTCTTGGTCTCTTCTTCCACTATCTTCCAACTACTTTTATCTATACTTCTCTTTTCACAAGGATGGCTAAAGGTTGGGACAAAGGGAATGCTTAATTGGGTATAGTTTCTTTACTATGATTCTCCTCCTTCAAATGGGACCCCTAACCCTTCTTTTATAGGCTAGAAGAAGCTAGGTATTTGGTCAAGTGACCGGCCATGCATGGCCGAAAGGTTTAGTTAACTTGCCCAAAGCTGTGTGTTACGTAAAAAAATTTCCTTTTTCCGTGCTTTTGTAGGTACACATGGGTTTTCTTGGGTCAGTTGGCGTGTACACGCATGTATTAATGGAGTAGGGTGCGTGGGTTTTTATAAAAGGGGTTTTTAAGAAGAGTTGTTCATCAATGTTTTGGAAAAGAAGGAATCTGAGATGGCCTGATGCTAAGTAAGCATGTCTGGTGCAAATTAGGGTTATAACAGATGCCCCCTAATGTGTGAGTTCATAAGAGCATCTGATGGCCAAAATATATTAACAATCTTCACCGATGTTCCGAACAAGTGAGCCCAGGGACCAGAAATCGGGAGGTGCCATCTGCAAAATAATAATTGTCTCACCGAGGCGAGCATACCCATGCTCGAGATAAAATAAAATCATGGCTACCAATCAAATACATTATAGATCCATGTCATATAAATATATAAAGTGTAGCCGTGAGCAATACACAGCGGAGCTACATCTCGAAATAAAAAAGATATACATGTAGAGTATCCATCTTCTAGAAGTTGATAAGGCCTGATGGCTAGAGATGAGGTCTTTAGAGCTTGAGAAACAACATCAAAATCTTCAAAAATTGGGTAGGAGTGTAATATGAGTGTATGACTTTACTACCCAGAGGTCTTCGATGGCTCGTCGATCATGGACTAGAGAATCTTGATGATCGGACTGAAGGATTTATTGATTTCGAACAAAGACTTGATTGGAATTTGAGGATGGTCGGGCATGAGGGAAAGAGACAAAATGCAGAGGGGATGACTCAGGCTTAGAAAAATTCCCTTGGATAATAGCATGACAAAATATGAGACTCAGACAACATGGCATTAACATAATTTTACGAGGCAAGAGGCAACACAAACTCTCCATATGTTTGGAAGAATAACCAAATGGAGGAGGACACAACTCAATGTAGCGGGAAAAACTTCCTAAGGTCATATTAAATCCTAGGGTTTGACGAACAAATGAACATATGTGATTTATCCAAGGGCAACTCATTGTGCTTCCAATACAAAGAAAATACTTTTCCCTTCCTCTTTTTGGGGTATATTTGATTTTTTTTTTTTGTCTTTTTCAATAATTTTGAAAAAAGAATAAAATAATGTTACGTTACAAAGGAGGGATATGTTGCAAACATACAAGTTCAAGGTGCAAGGACAAAACTGATGTTCAAAGTAAGGACACTCAGGAAAAAACCCTCCTGCAGCCAAAGGTGTCAAAATGCAGAGGCAAAGTGCTACAGGGCTTGCGTATAAGGAATGCTTTAGATGGTTTAGTTGAGAGCAACATGGAGCCGACATTAGACCAGAAACATAGGTATGCACATGCGATTAATAAGACACACAATGGTAACATCCTTCGATGTAAGTTTTACGATCCTAGAGAAGGTAAGCTCAGTGGTTTTTCATATTTAGAGAGTCTGAAACAACGTAAAAGGAGACTCCAATGGGGTACCTTTTTCGAAGGTAGTCTAGTCGGTTCGGAAAAGGGGTAAACTAGCACCGACAAGACGTCTATTCAAAACCATTTTAACGAGTGTGATAAAGACAATATTACTAGGCAATTTTTTCATTTTTAAGGAGTCTGAAAAAATCTTAACTATGGACTTCGTTAGGAATGCTCTTCTGGACGACTTTAACGAGTGTGAAAGAATAAGGTCACCTGATGATATTTTCAATTTTAGGGAGTCTGAAAAGAGATTAACTATGGACTCCGTGGGGGTTCCTTTTTCGTAAATTTAGTCCCTCAGGCCCGAAAAAGGGTTAAAATTATACCTGAGAGTACTCTTCTAGAGAACTAAAGTTCCTAAGAGTATACCTTTGTTCGTACAGTTGACTGTCCAGATCGAAAATGGGGTAAACTACCGCCGGATAGACGTGACTTCAAATTTTAGTTTAATGAGAATGAAAGGACATAAGATCTCTTAACAATATTTTCATATTTAGAGGGTATAAAAAGGGCTTAAAAGAAGACCCGTTATGTTTTGGGAGTCCCATGGGTGAGGTCAAGAGTCATGCAAATGAGGCTAAAACATGTAATCAGGCAAAACTAAAAGGACTCCTGAGCCTACAGTCATTAGTGACAGCATGGACACCATAATGCAACCAGGATCTACCTAGGGCATCCATGTCCCGGTAAGCTCTACCACCAAATCGTGACACTTCTAAAGCAACAATGATGGTTCTGTGTCGCAACCTGATGGGATCGATCCTATGGAAAAGGGATAAATACAATGAGATACAAAAGTAGGGGTGGAAACCTAACTTATATGATCAAGTTGACCATCTGAGGTTTTTCCCACGGACCGTCAAAAGTGACCCAAAACTCCAAAAAATGTCTTGATACCTGAACGTAACTTTCCATAGAAAATCCTTAATCACTCTAAATGGTTTTAAATTTATAGAAAATGATAAGGGGGGCCAAAAAAGTGACAAAAGAGGGCCAAAAAGTCTATAAATAGAAGTTGGTAGCTCATTATCACCATTGTTGATTTGGAAATTGACTCTGGAGCCAAAAACCCCCTTTGATAAAAGTGGTGATTCCAGGAGCTACAGTGGATGAAACGACCATCCGTATGGAACACGTAAGTACAAACTACCTCCTTTTTCTTTTTAATTATTTATTTATGCATTTAATTTAGTTTCTTGGGGGGCTTCGACCTTTAAAAGGTCGGCCCTAGGTCCACGCGGGCTGTCCTATGACAGCCCACATGTACACTCACTCTTTCTGATGTCAGAGTGCGTGTACACATGACTATCATCACAACAACCCACGTGGACCCTCCCATGAGTTTAAAAAGGTTTAAAAGGAAAGTCCTAACCCTCTAAAAAATTTCCCATGTGAAGGATGTATGTGCAATGGAGAGAACGAGAGCACGAAAATATTAGCGCACTAGTTGGGGAAGACCCTAATGCTGTGGCAGTGTTAATGCAATGTGGCTTGCTCAAGTTTTTTCTATGTCCTTTCATGAGAGCACAACCTAGGCTACTGAATGCCTTGGTTGAATATTGGCACCCTGATGTAGAAGCTTTTATGTTAGAGGGGCAGTCACTGGTGCCCACTGCAGAGGATATATACTTTTTGACTGGCCTCTCTAGGAGAGGGGAACCAGTCAATTTTCGGACATTTATTTTGGGCCTCATAATATATTAGAATTGATAGGAATTTATTATGAGGCCGGTACAGACCAATCGAGCTCGTAGGTGCCAATTAGCAGGATCACTGATTTATCACTGTAGGTGATTGTGTTTCCTATTGGGCAGATGACTGTTTATGCGACTCTACATCAGGCGTCCCATGCACAGATGAACTATGTAGTCCAATGCTTAAATGCATAGATATTTGACTAGAGCACTACACTGCTATATTGTATGAAGAGGCAGTTGACAGATTGTTGATTGCGGACGCAGAGGAACTTTGGGTTCAGGATGATTCTATGCTCTTTATTCTTTGAAAGAGTTCCTAGTTTCAATCCTTGAGTGGTGGTATGAGGACATCAGGCCTCTCTTCCTGTGGTTTGTAGATGGGCAGTGTTTCTACCATGACAGGGTGGTGGAAGGACCCATGAGTCCTTTGATGATGACTTCTTTTCTTGGTTGTCGTGGCAGATCCCAGCCATAGAGGATTATCCTTATGCTGGGATTGATTTCTCGAGAGATCCCAAGATCCCTGTACCTCCAGGCAAGGAGTGAGGCGAGATGGGTAAGTTTGCATCATTTTTTTTTTTGAAACATATATAATTTTTATGTTGTTTTTTTTATATATCATTTTTTTTTATACCAGAGTATTTGACATATACGTGTCTATTCTGTACAGATGTGGGACCTTCACGACCTACAGATTATGCGAAGAACATGAATTTTTCTCGGCCAGGGGTCGCACCTGCCATCGCAGGGGGACCAACAGTAGCAGGAGAACTTCCAGCCGGTGAGGACGAGAGGATTTTGAGATGAGTTGAGCGGAATTTTACCTCACTCACTCGCACCATCCCTATGACAGAGATTGAGGATATGCCACCATCCATGTAGCCTCATGTAGTGGGGGAACCACAGACGTGGGTCCGATTGTTTCGGCGTTTGGAAAACACTGTTGATTATTACAACAGGGATGACAGGCTCTAACCTTAGTTAGTCTAGACTTTGATAGCTCCACCTATATATATTTTTTGAGGGCATAAGCCCCATGACTTGTTACTGGTCATATTTTTTGAGGTGCTTGCATCCACCTATGTACTTTGATGATTAAGATATTATATATGGATTTTTATGTCTTTTGTGTCTTATGGATCATATTTGCCTCTAAAAATGTATTTACATGTTTATGTATATGTATTTTTTATATGTGTGCAAGATGCCAGTCTAAAATTTGATTAGCTAGAGTATCTGTAACTTGGTTTAATCTCTTAGGAACATGAAAATATGCAATATAATCAAATATTCATTCTAAGAGACGTACCCTAATGAATCGTTAGTGTAAAGTCGTATCATGAACACGGTAGACTCTATTTAACTGAGACACAACCAACTGAGCATCTAAATAGACCCAGAGATGAGAGATACCAAATGATAGGGCGTCATGAAGAAACTCAATAATTGCACTGTACTCAGTGATGTTGTTTGTGGTGTTGCCTAAGCATATACCGCTAGAAGATAATAATTAGCCTCGAGGTGTAAAACTTACCCAAGCTGCGGAGGCAAGCCTCCGAGTGTGTTGGCTAGCACCGTTTGCGTACCCAATGAACACCTATGATTCACTTGACATATTCCATATTGACAAAAGATAACATAAAAAATGACACGTCCATAATACTAAAAGAAACCAGAAAGTGATAGTACAAAGACTATACATATGTTACAAAAAGTTACCCAAGGTAACCTACCTATGAGTAATACTTCTTGAGGTAGAGCCCATTTCTAGGCTCCGCTAAAGCATTTCCCTCAAATTCAACCAGAAGATAAGCGCCCTTTTTTAGAACCTCTTTTATGATGAAAGGTCTAAACCACATGGGTTTGAATTTTCCTGCCCCAGGGGGTCCTTATCTTGGTCATAGACCAGGACAAGGTCACCTTCATAGAAAATCTGAGGACGAACGGACCAATCATACTGACACTTGAATTTTTGTTTGTGAGTCTCGTTGGAGGGAAATACTAAGTCTAACGAATCGGTATCAGCGAGAGAGCCTTGAGACCAAATAGGCTCTAGAATAGGATCTAAATCTTGTGCAAGAGTTGGATCGGTGTCGGCTGAAGCTTGCTGGACTAAAGAGTACGCTACCTCAGATGCAGACAAGGGAATGGACATGCCAGGGTTTCATGTCCCTTCCATCATGGCCAACGGGGAAGGAAGTATCCATGGATCGTTGAGGTAAGTCGTGCGAAATGACGAAACTTGGAAAATCGCAACCTTATGGTGGTTTGATATGAACTTGACATCACCTTGCGGGGGTGGGTAATCGAAGGTACCCATCAAATATGGGCACAAACCAACTCCTACGTTGACGATTCCCAGTTGGGGATTATCAATCATTGGTATCGCGGATGCCCCCAATGAAGGGTCAGGTCTAGAGAAGGACAATTGATCAATGGTCATGATCCAGACCTCATGTGGAAACAACAAGACCTGGAAAACGGTAGCAACCACTGCTTGCATAGCATAAGTCCAACTCCTACCTAAAAAGATATTGTAGTTAAGGGATGCGTCGAATACTTCTACCTTGACACACACGGTCTTATTTGCTAGCTGCACGGGGAAAGAGGGAATGATGCCATGTGGTCGGAATGAATGATCGTCGAAAGCAGTGAAAAGAGTAGGTGATGGAGACAAAATGGGCTGGCCAATGGCCTTCCAACATGCCAATGACATGATGCATGTCAAGGTGCCCTCATCAACCATCGTGCAGAAAATGTTATGAGTAAAAGTTTTCGTGGGGTAATCCACTACTATCTGAAATGCTACTTGGTAAGGCAAACGAGGTTTTAAGTCAGTTGTATCCAACATGATTGTACCTAGATTACAAGTCTCGATAGATCCTAAAGAGGCTAACAAATATTTCCTCTGGGAAGGACAGCTTTGTAGGACCTCCAAAGCAGACATTGCACAAGGGATTTGAGACAAATCCTCCACCATAGAATATTTCTGGGCGGCCCTTGCATTTGGGTTGTGAGAAGATTTCTTGAACGCACCTTTTGGGATGCATGTCATTGTTTCACCCAAAGACTTCTTGATCTGGAGAGGAAGAGATGGGATTTCAGCTTCTTTTCCCTTCTCAGAAGTTCTTTGTTTACTATAGTCATGCGCTCTAGTCGATATAAAAGCATCACCTTTCATCATATACACATTCGCATATGTAGAATTATTTGAAGATAGAGAGGGTCCTTGACTTTCCCCTTCCATGCTTGTAAAGGCTTGGGTTAGGTTTTGCCCATGTTGAAGTGGATTGGTTAACATGGAAGGTTGTTGCAATGTCACAAACTTTTGGGCCTCTGCAAGCTGGGGACATTGATGGGTCAGGTGGTCTTCCACGCATAGGTTGCACGGATACCTCACCTTCCGTTTCTCAGTGTTTACCCCACCAACATTATTAGTGTGTTTCTTATCCCCCTTACCCTTCTTTCATTGTTTTTTCTTTCCTTTAGGCTATTGGGTGGCCTTTGGATTTGTCGATTGCACGTTGTGTACATCCGACGTTTGGGTAGGGGGAGAAGCCAGAATAGTTGTTTGGATGGCCGTTGTGTGCTGTATGGATAATTGCTACAATTGTTTCGTCAGTTGTTCAACGGGCTGTGTTTGTGATGAACCAACAATACCATCAGCATGTGGTCCCACTCTCTGTTTGGTTTTATCAAGTATTGAGTGTGGCGCATCTGGTAAGATCTCGTATAATAAACTGGACTGAGAGTAGATTAGCTGAAGCTGTTGAGCTCTCATGATGGCATATTCTTTGGAAAACACTCCCCACTTCGTAACGTCTTTGGATAAATGTGAGACCAAAGACTTAAGGAACCACTCAAGCATGAATGTTGGTGGGACTGACACCTTAATTAAACTCTTTTGACGTCTCCATTCTTAGATGTGATCAGAGATATGGTCTTCTTTTGTCTGTTCAAAATTGGCCAGCAATTATGTGCCAGCGTCGTATCTCAAAAGTAATTGGAAATGGTTTAGGAAATCCATTTCCAATTCGCTGAAGGAAGAGTATCTTGAGCGGTCGAGTTCAATGTACCATTTGGTGGCACTCCCACTGAGAGTACGTTGAAACAATCTCAATTGTACAGAGTCATCTTTTAACGAATTAGACGAGCACCAAAGGTGAAAAGTAGTCACATGATCTCTTGGATCTTCATTAGGCTTGGCCTCGAACTTTTGTATGTCCGAAGGAAACTTCGTTGGCATAGGGGGACAATGCGGATCATGACATATAGGGTCATTCAACAACCTTGTCATGTCTAGCAAATGCAAGGTTGCCAGGAAAGGTAGTTTGGGTTGTTGGTGATAACGATGAAAAAAGGGACCTGGAGTTTGTCTGGCACCAGGCTGCCAGGAAAATTTTGGCTTCTGGCCTAGGTTCTGGTAAAAACCATGGCCATGACCAACGTACGGATTCTGCGTGTAAGGAGACATCATCGGCTGATTCCCAAAATAGTACGTAGATGGTTGGGCGTGCATTACATTCAGAGGACTTTGGGAAGGGTTGCCCCATGTCGATACCATGGGCATAGGCATAGCACCCTGTCCGGGGTTCCATTGGTTGTGAAAATTTTTTCCATAGATCGACATTCCATTGGAACTGATCCTTGCCAAGAATTCCAAGGTCTTGATGTGGAAGAAGTTCCTGGGTTTTCCCCCTTGTGCAGGAATAGTACCCTGCATAGGAATAGGTTGTCCGTAATCGAGGTTTCCCATAGTCGGGAAAGTAGCTGACGAGAAAGCGTTGTTACCAAACGCACCAAACAAAGAAAACGGTGTCGAACCTACTGACATATTATGAGAAGGTGGTCCTTGACTCCCTGCTCCAAATAAACTATGGTGTGTGGGTGGCCTGGTGGATTGCTGGTGGGTGCCACCGAGTGAAGGGGACGAAGAGGGTATATGACCTCTCCCATAAGGAAAGCATTAAAAGGAGATGAAGTTCCCCTGATTTGTCCTTGCAGAGGAGTGTTAGAGCTCCCTGCCCCCAGACCTAAAGTCTGTAAAGTGGAGTAGGAAAGTACATGACTTGTTCCTGATCTAGGCATCCCGTATGAGAACGGAGGGCTTGTCGCACTCGGTGTGAAAGGGGAAATGGTCGTCGTAATAGATGGGATTGGATCAATGACGGTGGGTTAGGAGGTGGAATATCCCCTGTGGTGACAACCGTAGTGGGAATTAAAGAATTCCCAGAAGAAGTGGCAGCATTTGTTTCCATTGTTGCATGCGACATTGTCTGGTACTCGTAAGGGTGAATCTGTATGATGATGGGTACCAAAAGATCAGTGGTTGGAGTTTCAAATGGTCTAAGAGCTTTCTCTCCAAGGTCTAAAATGATCGTTTCCTTCGGATGTTGGTTGGGTATAGTTTCCTGTGATCCAGTCCCTTATTGGTCTAGCTTTCACCTTAGTGGTGGCAGAGGTGGCTCCATTGTAACCGTTGGTAGGCCTAGAATCCTTCGTGACCGGCGAAGCTCGTCATACTCCATTGTGTGAGAAGATAAAAGACACACTAGGGCTTTCTATTTGTTCAAAAAACAACACACACTAAAAATGTCCCTCTAAGATAAAACAAGCAAACACTAAACTAGTTGGAAGAACAGTTACAACAACCAACACTAGAGAAACTTACCGGTGCAAGTGAAAATCGAACATGGAAGAACCCTCTGGGTATACTCTGCAAAGCGTGGCTCGATGTCTATCCTAGGTACTGTGGTATACCCCCACAGTCACCTGTGTATGTCTTTAAAAAAGATAGGCAACTAGGTTGCCAGCGTGCAAACAGTCACCAGGCAGGTACAATCGACAGTTGGGTAGACCACAATGAGCAGGGTATCGATCCCAAAAATTGTCAAGGGTATCGAAGGCAAGTGGTACAGAAGACAACTGAGGGCCTTGAATGGATTTGAGACCCATGAAGCTCTATGGAAAATGAAATCGACGGAATCCCAAGACAAGCCCTCTATATGTGTTCTCCACTACGATTGGTCCAGCTTTGGAGGGGTTATCTCCACTACCTTTCCACACGCGACCTCATGCTTATCCTTTGTGTTAGAGGGGGGTCTCGGATAACTTTCACGATACTAGACTTTGACACTCCCTAACTCAGACTCCAATGTTTGATTTAATGTTCTTGAAGAGTTTCCTCTCCAACCTAATTGAAAGCCCTAACCTTAAACTAGTTTGTTGACCCTACAAACATAAAAAGTCTAATGAATTTTATATTTAGCATTAATTTTTATGGTTTTTCTTAAGTCAAAGGTTATGAAAGTGAAACTAGTGATGTTTGAAAGACGAAAGAAAAATAAACAGAAAGCTGGAAATAAAATAACTTCTTCTTGACTCAAATCTTAAACAACTTTTCAAACTAAAAATTTTCTAAGATCTTTGAACAGTAAACTCAAAGAAGGATTACGAGCTACTTATGATCTAAGTAAACTGCCAAGAACTTATGAAAGACAATACTTTTCCTGGTTACTAATGCAAATCAACACTATTTAACCAAACAAAGAATTGTTTTATTTTATTTGAATGCTCACAAAGAAAAAAGGAAAAATATCAACAAGTAAAGACCAAGAAAACTTTTGGCCTAAGTGCAGATCACAAAGAGTCACTTTAAAAATAACACACAAGAAAATTAAAAATGGACTCTCACACTTGTCTAAAAACCCTAGAAAAAAAAATTGAGGAAAAACTTCTTAATGAAAAAGGAAGCTATTGTTGTGATCAAACCTAAGTTACTGACCGCTTATGACAGAGACCTAAAAACCTGAGAGGTATAATCATTGAAAAAGGAAAGGATTCTACCTCACCTTAAACAAAAATTTTCTCCACAGGAACGCTACTGACAGTTCAACATCAAGTGTGTGCACGCGAGCTGTGTATAGTCAGGGCACGTGTACACGCGTGCAGACCTTATACAGGCTATGTGTACTTCTGAAAATATAAAAAATGAAAGGACAAGAAATCAATCCCAGGAATATACTACTAGTACTGAGAACCAGAATCTCTTGAAGACTCAGACACTTACTTTGAAAGAAAAAAGAAAACAATTCAAGGAAAACTTCATAGAATAAACCAATGTGAGATGAAACCTAAGCTATAGACTGCAAACAATAAAGACTAGAATGAGTTCTAGAAAACCCCTGAGAAGGATTATTTCTGATAGGGGAGAGGATGAATGCCTCTCTAAAAGAAATTTTCTGAAATCATACATGCAACTGACACTTCCTCAACTAGCGTGTACACACGAGCTGTGGGAAGGTAGGGCACGGGTACACGCATGCAGGCCTTATACAGGTCGTGTGTACCTCTTTGGGTATTGAAAAAAAAAATGCAGTCAAGCAAAGAAACAGAGATAACTGGTATGGAAGACCAAAATCTTTGTTAGCTCAG
>SNQJ01S0106983.1:7016-29752 GCA_010110895.2 Picea sitchensis | reverse complement strand
ATATGCATTGATATAATTTAGACTACTCTGGTTATATATATTTGTATGCACTTGTTTCTGGTTCTTCTCTTCTATTTCAACTTCCTGTGTGGAAGTTATATGTAGAGCTCGGTCTCATTTACAACTCACTCATTACTTTAGTGAACTCCTAGCTAGGATAGGTTAGGATAGATTAGTAATATATTAGTTTACTTTCAATACATAGTCTTCGTCTACATATTTGCATTGCATATTCATTTATCATCCATCCTCATCGGTAAACTAGACCGTAACTGACCAAAAACCCCAAAATAGAAATGGCATCCGGGCCAAATTCTGGATGGGTCTCCTAAACCAAACAATGCATAGTCTAGCTGGGACCGTGTACCGGGGAGTACCCCTCGTTGTTGTCGAGAGAATTCAGAATCGTCAAAAGAATTGGCGCTAGAAGGAGGGCCTTTTTTATTGCTTACATAGACAAACTGCACAATGAAAATCAGTCTTTAGGAAATAACCCCAACCCCACTCTTTTCCCTCATATTGATTCTGAACAGGAAATTACCTACGAAGACTCGAATCCCAATTTCGGAAGTGCCTCTGGTAGTCCTGAAATACACTCGGAGACTTGGTACCGAGTACCACAACAAGAGTTCTCTTAAACTTGTTGCCTTACACGTGCATACACAAAGCTACTTGGTAAACTGTTGACAATTGTTGGGCTTCCGAAATGAAAGAAACTCGTGTGGAAATACCTAAGACTCGCCGCAATATTTATGTTGATTATGTAGATGATCTTATTGAGACCGCTTTAGAAGAACTCATGGTACCCTTGAACCGAGTCATACACACCCTTATCGAACCCGAGGATAACCTTGAAGGTGAAAACCCATAAATTATTTTTGGAAAAATTATGGGTGAAAATAGAGAACGAAGAAAGATAATCCCATGATGGATGTCTCAAGGTGCCTTAAATTTAGCTAGGCCATTACATGAAATGCCTAGGGAATCATACAAGATTCTTCCCAAATTTGATCCAGAGAGATCCAGATCACCAGAAGACCATTTAAACAACTTATTCCTAGCTACTAACCTACTAAATGTCCAACATGAAGACATAGTTTGCAGGCTATTTCCTTACACTTTTTCAGGTAGAGCTTCTACTTGGTATTTCAGCCTGCCACCCAGATCTATAACTGGTTGGGATGATTTTGAGAGAGTTTTTATTAGAAAATTCAGGGAAAGGAAAACAAATGCATCTCTGCACAAGGAGTTAGGACCCATTAAGATGGACAAAAGAGAGAAAGTAAAATATTTCAACTAGAGGTTTCTTGATGTCTTGATTAATTTTCCCAATGATACAACTCCAACTCAATCCTTAGCCATTGAATATTATACAACAACCTTGTCCCCTTCTATAGGAATGTTTTCCAAACGGGATAATAAGAACACCTTGCAACTTAATTTTGATGAAGCTGAAACAACAAAAAGAATTATCCTCTTATGATCATCACTCACATTCTGAGGAAACCAAATTAGTTGGAAATAAACCTTTGATGTTAAATAAATCACCCAAAAAGGATCCAAGGGATATCGACAATGTGGTGAAATTAGTTAAGAAATTATCAAACAAATTTGTAGATCTCAAGAAGAATGTTGGCGAAGGATCATCAAAACTTCGTACATTTTTCTCGTTATTTAAGAAACAAGATAATACGCCAAGGCCACCAAAACCCTCTCATATGACCTTAAACTTAGATAGCTTCAACAATGATAATTTCTACTCTTACCACCAACAAAACCACCTAGAACGAAATTTCCTTCAATGGGTCAACTCCATGAACCCGATGATCAATCAATTATTAGATCAGTAGATTATAAATGATGAACACCTTGCAGAAGCCAAACTGAGCTCGTAGTGCTCATATTGTAACTGTTTCACAATAAAAAGACTTGGTCAGGTGTTAGGAATGTCTTATGCCACCTGAAATGTATTTAAGTGTCTCTTGTTTGTTTCACAAGTGTTCTCTTCATTTCACATGTTCATGGATGTATGATTAAGTGGCTAAGTGTTAAGTTGTTAACAATATTGTCTAAGTATACAAGTGAGTTGCACTATAGTAGGAGCGTGACTCGTGTGTAGCCTAGAATGAAGTATGGGTATTCTCTAGGTGACGAGGCCTAGTCCAAACAAAGTATCCTTGGTGTTTCCAAGCAGCGAAGTGAGAACCATCGTGGTGTCACATTCCCTCAAGAAGTGAACAATCATAATATTTGGGAAAGCACCTATGTGGACATGACACCTTATATAATATCTTATTCATTACCCTATCCCCTTAGGATTTTCAATTTGTAATAAGGTTTATTTTTATCTTATATGTTTTCTTCTCTTCATCATTATTATTTATTTAATAACTTTGACCAACCCATGTTGGTAAATAATATTATATATTTGACCAGATCCTCTGGTTCCTTAATATTTTTAATATTTATAATTAATATTTTAATATTATTTCATAACGACTAATTTTATGACATCTTATGTATTCTAATCTCAGGCTCACTCTTTTCTATCTAACTAAATCTTCAATTGGTTCCCTAATGATTATGTTGAGAATGAAATGAAGGAAAATATATAACAAAGAAACACACAAATATGTTGGTTGTGGAGCCTGATTATATTCCTAATTTATATGAAGGTATTCCTAGACCCCTTCTGGTGGGGGTTCAAGGGCGGAGCCCCCGAGGAAATTTTTGGGAAAATTGCCTTGTAAAATATTGTAATTTTGTAGTCAATTTGGACCATTCATTATAAGGTCGCAAATCTAATGGTAGAAGTTATTTTAGGATTTTTTTCCCAAAAAGGCAACCCATTTTTGCATGAGGGCATGGTAATGCGGCTATGTATGTGTGTGAATAATTTATTCTGAGAGAGGAGACTGTGAGAGAAAGAAGAGTAAGTTACAATGAGTGTGTTGTAGGTTGTATCCCTTCATTTATTGGATAATAAAAAGGAAGGACCTGGAAATTTCTCCGGTGGACGTAGCCCACACTGGGTGAACCACATATGTCTGTGTCTCTATTGTATTACATATCTTCTGTATTTTATTTCCGTGTTTGTTTTTGTTTTATTGTATTACATAGTAATACAATTGAACTCAGATTCTATTGATGAATAGAATAGAAAAGAATGTAAAATGCAAAGTGCACAAAGTAGCTAGAATGGTGGTAGATTATCCCTAAATAAAGTGATGTGTTGGATACGCTCATTCGCAAGAAGATGATTAAAATGAGGCTGAAAATTCATTTTAACATAAAACATCAATGAGAAAACCCTAAACATCCAAAATGATAACCCCAAAATATGAAACACCAAAAGGTTTGTGGGCCCCAATGTGGTTAGTTGATACATCAACTTCTTGGGGGCGTAAATTTTGCATATGATCTCTATTTGGGGGCTCGGTAGTCTGTCAGAAAGTTATAGATGAGAAGTACATATTATGAATGCCCTAATATCTCCCTTTGAATACATATTGGGCGATGTCGCACCAAAAAGACATCATTTAGGGCCTCAAAATGACCCCAGAAGTCTGGGAACTGAAAAAATGTAGAAAAACTGCCAAGATGTGGAACCAATCTAAATTAGTGGAATAGGTGAGTGGACACCAATATCCAACTGGATCAATCCTCCCCCCTTTGGAAGAAATGGTACCCATTGCATCAAGTTCCTCCATCAGATGGGGAAAAATTTGTTGAATCTGACTCATGATGAGCCACTTGCCATGGTGAAGAAACTGCCTTGTTTTGATGACTCGATAAAGTTGGATGTTGTAACACACCCAACCCCTAACCCTTAATTAGGCTAGTGAGGTGTCAAATTTTTTCTTCTTCACTTTGATTCCTTTCTCTATATGAATTTCATGGTTGTATTATGCTCGTCGAGAGCTTTCCAACAACTATAACAATGCTCAAAACTGAGCTCTGGATCAAATTTTTTGTCCTTCTAAACTTTTCAATCCTTCTCTCACCATCTCCACCTCATCACCATGTGGCACCCACGTGGCTCCATGTCACTCACACCATCTAATGTGTCATAACACGTCACCTTTTGATGCAGACGTGATTTTTGGCATGACACCGACCACTGGCCTACCAAGACCCTCAACTCTCCCGCACTTAACTCTTCATAACATTCTTCCAGTGTTTGATATGTCAGTAGATCAGTCCACTGGACTCACTGAGACATTAGTCCATTGGGCCTACCAAAAGCCTTTCACACCAGACGCTCAGACTGATATTTCGATCTAGTAGATCGGGCCATCGAGAAATCGACCCATTAGGGCACCGAGCCCTGATAAAAATTCTACTTGATTAAGCAAGGCTTGATCCAGTGAATGAGCTGGCACCTCAACCATGGAACTTTGACAGAACCTACCACCTGGCGTGACATGTGGTTACCATGGTACTGGCCCACCAAATAATATATTGCGCACTAAACCTCAAACACCCAATCTGGTGACTGAGCTGGTGCCCAAGACATGTGGCCCCATCATGAATTTCTACCTGTCTTGCCACGTGGCACCGATGACTCAATACATATCACTGCTCAAAATTTTGAATTGCATTGACACGTGACACAATATCCACTTGACACATGAGCTAGCCATCGTGTGACACTTCATCACCAACATAAGGTTTCTCCACTCAGGTGTTGACACATGTACACTATGCATTGGCTTGGTTACGTCATCTGACACCACTGACACATGTTCTCCTCTACTCAAAGTCTAACAAGGTAAGGTTGGAACCCTTCACGGAACCTTGCCCCACTGGGCCACTGTGAGGGAAGGATGACCCTAAAATATTCTGGGGATCCGAGGGAATGGTGGAAACTTTCCCTGAAATCATGCCCCACTGAGCATCGGGTTATCTCAAATTCAAGAGATGGAAGATGGGCTAGGAAATCTCTGATAGTCTGAGGTTAGAGGGGAGAAACCTCTCCCAAAATCTTACCCCATATTGGATATCAAATATTGGGCATTGTTGAAGGGGAAAAAGTATTGAATACCTTCTGGGGTTTTGATACTCTGATATAACGGGCATCCAACCCCTCTTTATCTTTCTAAGGAATCGACGAATAGGATCTACTTATCCCTTAGATATGATGGTTCAAGATCAAATGTGTTGGAGAAATTTTTTAATCTCGACAGGGCCCACACTCGACCCACCAACAAACCAAAGTTTGACAAGTGTTACTCCCCATCATATTGTGGTTGTCATGTTGGCATGACACATCATTTCAAATCCATCCTCACTCTTTCATTTATAATAAAAAAAAGGTGGAACCGAGTGCTGAAACCCTGTCCCATATTGGGTTAATGCTAATTCCTACCACACAAGACCTTTCAATATCCAAGAATTTGATATCCCAGTTAACCAAGGGCTCTCATCACCGAATCCATATCATCTGATAATGATCAGACGATTTTCATCCAACCTCACTAATCCAATGGTTAGCATTCACCTCAATAATGAACATGGTTTTTCAACAGATTACTAGTCCTTCCTGGGATGGTCAAGATTGATTCCCTCTTAGTATCAATGACAACCATTTCCCTCAAGTTTAAGCATAAATATGAACATGTTTCTTGGGTTTATTCTCACAATATCCATTTAATGGACAAGGGGATGTATAGGGTTACCAACTCTCTCCTACACAATATTATAGGTAACTCATTAAATCCATGAAAGGGAATTACAACATTCTATTCACCTTATTTGTTAACCGATAGATTTGTTCCCCTTTCCATGGGGAATCCCAGTACAATAGACATACTACAATGTACATAGAAAATGTAGATATACAATATTTTGATTTCCTTACATATTCTTCCTCATGACCATTACATCGATGTGGAATGCTTCTATCTTTCAGAACAAATTAGAGAGTGCTTATGTTCAAATGCACAAGAGATGAACATTACCGTACAATTTCACAATTACTTCAGCACAAGGTCTTGCATTGAAACAACCATTCAGTTCATTTACATACATGCACATTTATGAAGCAATTATAGGCACCAACCATTCATTTTAATCTATACATAGAGCATATGAATACTTATCTATCCAATGGAGAAGTTAATGAGATAAATTATTATGGGGAAAATACTTTCCACCCAACCATAGGCTCAACTACACTCAAACTATGCACTATGGGCACCCTCATTCCAAACCATGATACCACTAGGGGACTTTCACAACTGACTCAACATGTCAAAGAATGGATCATGAAGGTTACTCTCTTTCACTCCACTCACAATAGCATAAGTTTCCCCTCTTTCCCAATGAGCTCAGGACCTCCATGAGGTTTATCATATGCCTACCCCACTGGATCTCCTCTGCACAACAATGTCCTTTGACAACTACATTGTCCCTCAACGCCCTCCCCTTCCAATGTTTCTTTCTTTCCATCAAGCATCAATCCCATGACCCTATTTTTCTCCAGTATGGAATTTTGGGTCTTCTCTGCTCCAACGTGACCATTCATATCCAGGGCATACTTACCAATTCTTATTTTTTTTAGGTATGCATACAGGATCTTCCTATTATCCCACATGAGTGTTCTCTTCATTTTCTCCAGTTCTCCTCTCGCACCAACACAATCTTCTCTACCCGACTTTCTATTTTTGTTTCTTGCTCTGCTTCTGTGTGATTCTTATCTCAATAGCACACATTCTTTTCACTTCGTTCCTTCTTGAGATAAGAATATTGAAATCTTCCCCCCAAACTTCTCACTCCTCTTGAATCCCCCTGTGCCTTCTCTATGTCTTCCTCCCATGAAGGTTCTCGACCTATCCTTCTTCCCTCTTTCAGAAGGAATTCATGGGGTAAATATGGGGACTGCAAATGGGTACTATATTGTACCTTTGGCTGACATTTTTCTACTATCCTAGCCAACCCTTCATGATTCCATTCATTGAGGGTGGTTGGTTGTTCAACTACCAACCCATTCTCATTAATTAATTTGCTTCAGCTACAAGCTAGAGGAATTATGATTATTTCCTCCACATCATTCATCAAGGTGGCTTGGTATATTTTTCAAATGAATCCCCTTTCCTTCCCCCTCACTAGTCCCTCTTGTGATATCATGGCCAATACTTTTAAGGCTTCACCCATCAGTCAAACGGTTGGCATTTTCCAATTAAACAATAATGCATTTGCAATGTTTATATACCATGGCATGGAAATCATTAGACATTATTAATTACATATAATCAGGGGATTGAAAATGGGATGTTATACCCCTCCCCCTTCAAAAGGAACACCATCCTCGATGTTCTTTTCATCTCAACAACACCTACCATGCTTCATCTTTCAGCCACTTCAACAATGTATTCCTCTCCTTGAACTGGTCCCTTCCTAGTACTCTTGCATTTAAACAACATTCCTACAACAGTATCAAACATCATGCATATTTTAATAATTTCATGCATAAATATTTCATTGTTGTTCATAATTCGAGAGGAAATATACACATCAACACAATACTTATCTATGCAATTCATGGATCTGCATCCACATGGATGTCACATTTACTCGACTCATTATTTTCCTTGACATACCCATTGTGCCTATGATCATAGCTAGCATGTAACATGAATTATTCAAGTCTCCTCTTCCTTGCAGACTCTCACCCTCCAGGCTTAGGCATCCCCTTCTCCGTTACACAGTCCCTTGAGGGATCCATCAATTTCCAAGGATTCCTCACATAGGAAGAGTTCATATACTTATAGAGTCTTATATCCAAGGCATCCATATGGATTTCTCTAACATAGCATAGCTCATCACAACGAATATCATGGAATATAAGGTCTTTATGTCACAACAATGGCATTTTCATGCTCTTCTGGCTCAACAACCAATATCTGTCCCTGGAAAATATTTGTCATCTCACCGGTATCACATGCATACAATAACCATAAGATACTATCATCAATTTCAATCAAAATTTATTTCAAATCTTCCATCCATATATTTCCAATTTCATTTACCCATTTTCATATTTGTTCCATATGGGAACGCATATCCCACAAGTATGAGACTCCTTCTCATAGAAATTTGGCTCTTTTACAAACAACATGTATTGATCTTCCTTATGGAATTATATTGCTTCCATATCCATGAACCCATCTTCTTGCAATTTTCATCTTCACACAACCAAACAAATTGTTAGTTTCTCATGTGCATTACATTTTCATTGTACATTTGCTATGGCTTCACAAACAATTCTTAAAATTGTACATAATAACAATTACATCACTTTTAATCACTAATGATATGAAATAAAATGAATTATCATTCCTTACACATGCATTATTTTCAACATACCAAACCTTTCAAAATGCAATCAAGCATCACAAGCACTTTAACCAATGTGCCAATTATCCATGGTCACATTTTACACTTAATGCACCTTTGCATTGATTTCAAATTACCACATTTCATGTTAGGCACTTTTCCATGGTGTGTTGGAACTCAACCAACCTCTCATCACCTGGATTTTTTTATCAACATTTATTATTACAATAGGATTGTGTTTCTTTCCCTAAGATGATCATGATCTCCAATCAACACACATGAAACTCAAATTTCACATGAATGCATTCAAGCATGTTTTCTTTACTAGTAACTAGGGTGTCAATATTCATGACCACCCAATTCCTCTCTTTACCATTGTTACAACTCTGGTAGAATATTGGAAGGTCCTCCTCCCATACCGGGTAGTCCAATACCTACCCTCTTTCATACAACATGCATCTTCTCAATGCATTTAACCAATGTGTTGCTTATGATCATTTCTATTCATAATCATTCATGATTAATTAACACATCCATGACACATTCTTTCATGAATTTTCATGTAAGGATTATAACCATCCTTGACTACCATAGGTTCTCCCTCTATCATTCAAGTTCTTATTTTCCTAAATTTTACCCTACCTAGGTATCAATGACATACAACAATGTATACAAATTGTATGGAAATCATCAAAACTTAAATATTTCATAAGGAATCCTTACCCAATCCCTTCAAACCATATGCTACATTGGCATGAAATATTTTATACTCATATTGATTGCTAGCACCCTATCTGATATTACCTCATCAATGGTGCTTCAAGGGGACTTTTGAGGTCCCTTCATGAACCTTTTCCATCATCAAACTTCTTTTCTTTATCCTCTACTTAAGGTTGTCCACCATTGACAACTATCTTCCCCAACAAATCCAATCCTTTTCTACACACAATAGGAAACATTACATTCACAATAATATCAGTGTACATTTTAAATCAAAATGTATGTACCATAACATTTTTCATCAACAAACATTTTTACATATGCTCTAGCATATCTATATGCAATCTATCACATTGTCCCCAATGTTTTCATGAGTACAAACACAATAATATTTCTGTTGTCTCTATAGTCATACAACTATCAACATTCTCATGTTAGAAACATCCACACATAATCAACATATCAATTTTCTCATCCCAAAGAAACACAATAAACAACAAGAAAGAAATAAATGGATTGGCCCCTTTTCCAACTAATTTGCATAGTCTGGAACTTTTAGCTTAATTGAACTATTTCCAACATCTCTATATCTTTGCATAACATGGATTTAACCAATATCATTCATTTAAACATATTTATTAATTTATTTTTCTTTTCTTTCACAATTGTTCTTTTAAGGCATACAACTCTGCTAAACAAATCAAAGTTTTTAGAGTGAGAAACATGTTCTCCCTTTCCTCCTTATTTCCTTATGCAATCTATCCCTTTTAATATCTTCTTTCCCCATTCCTTGAGTAGTTTCAGTCAAGGTCATCTTGAAATATCACACATTATATTTTTAAAATGTAATCAATGATTCTTATACAAATAGGTTTTGCATCACACTACCTAATTTTCCAGCAATCATTAATGTTATGGCTATGTTCTGTTGACAGAATATCTACACAGTACCTCCACATGGAACTTCTTTAACATGAAACTCTCTTGTTGCATACCCATCACTACCTAAAATGATCTCAACCCATGAGTTAGCATCAACTTTATCATTTTAGTTTCTTACCCAATTCTACCTAAAGAATTATAGGCATGCATACATTCAACTACACATTCAAAAATGTGCACTTGTTCCATCAACTTGCATTTACATTTTGCCTTCAGGAAATTCAATCCTATGCTTCAACATGGTATGTATGTGCCTATTATTACACACTTTCTTAAAATAATCTAACTCATGATTTCTCACAATTATTTACATGCAATTCCCAAAGGCATAATTATATTGCCTTCTATTCATAGCAATAGAGCATTATTTCTCATTTTACTATTTCAACGATTTACACTAGCTCTTTATGAGGAATGATACACAACTCCCCCTCAAGCCAGTATTCAAACAAAACAAATAGACTCTTGAAAACAAATTCATATATGTATCTATAACATTACTCAAACCTGGAAAGTACTAATCTTTCCTCACAAATCACTTATACAAGAAGTCATATCATGCCCTTAGTACATACATATATACACATATGGATATCAACATGCAATTTCACTGTTTGCATATTTCCATGTCATTCATATACATTGGTACTTTAAAGTTTAATATCAGTTCTCCATGAAATCTTATAGCCATTCATATGACAAGTCTCATAGGGATTATATTACCCTGTTTATGTGGAAACAACCATCAAGAGATCACTCTTTCTCATCTGCAATAAAACCATCCCAAAAATCATAAAATATAAATAGGTAATTACAACATTACCCAATGCAACAAAATGTGAATCTCTATCTCTCTTCACACCTCAAACCATTATTGGTTAGCAAAACTTTACCAAGGGAATCCTTTCCTAAATTCCCTATCATTGTTACTTGAGCATATTGAGCCATATATATATGGCTAACATCCCTCTCTGGATGTTATTTGATCTAGTGGTCTTCTAGGAATTCTCAAACACTCCCCTTTACCAAAATTTGGATCAGTTACTCATTAATTCCTTTTTCCCTATCTTCATAAGGCTACATGCAATAAAATCATCAACATTTTATCCATGCCTACAATACAGATGTATTTCAGTTGTCTGTATTTTTCATTCACATGCATAGACGTTCCTTTAGGTTAATAGGCACATACATTTTCCCTAATACATCTATGAGCTCATAAAATTTCTCATATTCCCATGTTAATTATCCTATTTTATGAGGACTAGCAACAGTCCAAAGGGATCCTTTTTATTTTAATTAAATAAGTTATCCAAACAACATGTTTAAACCATTATATGTCAAGTATATTGACCTTACAAATTTCCACAAGTCCTCTAAACATGAGGTGTTATACATACATGGTTTAGTATTTTGTTTAAGAAGCACTTTTAATTTCCAGGCGCTCCATCAACCCATACTTATAGGAAACATTACAACGACCCAATTCATTCATTCTTTGGACTTATGCAGTCTTATAGGTGGATTTTTCCATTTTTGTCATTTACATTTAGGTCTTACCATTAATTCATGTTGGCCCTCGACCAAGTTTTGGGGAAACTTTGGTTAGTTTTGGCCCACTTTTGGAATTCGACATGTTGATCGAAGTAGGAGCACCCAGGTGGAGCTGATATCGTGAATATCACATATTTTGAGGGTTATGTGGACCCTGTAAGGGGTCCCATAGGGTTTTGTAACGAGTTTATGGGATGTCGGCCCATGCATTCTCCCCATGTTTAGGCCCTATTGTAAGATTTTGTAAAGTATAAATAAGAGGAATGTATTGTAGAAGTAGTTCAGGTAGTTCTGTGTGAAACATAAGTCCCGAGTGATTTGTGCAAAGGAATGTATGTGTGTCGAGGCTGTGTTCTCGACTGTGATTTTGTAGAAGGTGCTAAGTGTTGTGATACGGGATTTTGGCTTTGTGCATTTGATCTAGTGCTTAGTGCGCAGATCTCATGTCTGGTGCAGAGTCCGACTCTGTGGCTTAGTGCACAGGAGTGAATAAATGTAATATCTTGGTGAATAATAAAGAGGTGAAGAGGTTTGTGGATGTAGCCCCACCCTAGGGTGAACCACGTATATCCGGTGTCTCATGGTTTTCTTTGTGCAGTGTTATGCATTTGCTTAGTGCTTTGATTACAATGTGTAATGAATATATAGTTTGATTTTTAAAGTACTTTACTTAGGTTAAATGGTAAATGAATGATAGACTTAACTCACAGTGATAAGTGATAAGTGTTCAGGGTACATAATCACTTGTTATTACTGCACTTATTTGGCTTTGATTATGATATGTGGTGTTAATTAGGTCAATAAACTAATGCATGTCACTTCCTAAGAGTTAACATAATATTTTGCAAAGTGCTCTTATCACAGATTCATGTCCCAACCTGGTTACAGACACCTGCGTCCTGTAACCCCCCCTACTTCTACCTCGTGTGAGACTTTGCCTGCTTTGCAGGTGTTTCCGAAAGGGTCAGTAGTTGGGTTTTTTTTGGTGCTTTGTTAAGCATTGAACCCCAGGTCTGCCCCCGTGCCAACAATTCCTATAAACTATTCCCACTCATGTAGGAGTAGATATCATTCCAACAAAGAAAAAATATAATTCTTCTGCAACAAATCAACATGATTAAATTTTTTGTTGTAAGAAATCCCAAAACAAGATTTCAATCTGCAATCCTTCTTCTCAAGGATCTTGTGTAGATAAACAAAAAAAAATTAAGACATAACATTATCTCCAATAGGATCATCTTAGCCATGATATACCAATCTTGTGACTAATCTCTGGCCCATCTAGGCCTAGTGTTTAAAACTCTGATCCGATACCACTTTATAACACACCCAACCCCCTAACCCTTAATTAGGATGGTGGGGTGTCAAATTTCCTGTTCTTCACTTCGATTCCTTTCTCTACATGAATCTCATGGTTAGATTCTACTCATCGAGATATTTCCAACGATTGTAACCATGCTCAAAACTGAGCTCCAGATCAAAATTTATGGCCTTCTAAAGTTTTTGAGCCTTCTCTCACCATATCCACCTCATTACCATGTGGCACCCACGTGCTTCCACATAACTCATTCCATCCGATATGGCACTGACATTTCATAACATGTTACATTTTGGTGTAGATGTGTTTGTTAGTGTGGGACTGACCACCGACCCACCAAGACCCTCATATCTCTCACACTTAACCCTTTGTAACATTATTCTTGTGTCTGATCTACCTATAGATTAGCCCATTGGGATCACCAGGCCCCCAATATTACCATACCATCAGGCCTACTAGAAATATTTAACACCACGCACTCAGGTTGATACCCTAATTCGGGAGATCGGGCCACTGGACAATCAACCCACTGGGGCACCGAGCCTCGAGAAAACTTATACTCGCTCAAGCATTGAAGGCTCGATCCGATGACTGAGATAGCACCTCAGAAATGCTACTCTGATGGGACCTACCACTTGGGATGACATGTGGTTACCAGGGTACCGATCCATCGAGGAATATCTTGTGCACTCAACCTTAAATGCTTGATCTGGTGACTGAGGTGGCACCTAAGACATATGACCCTGTCATGCCTTGCCACCTATATTGACACGTGACACCCATGAATTGTGTAATGTCCCTTTCCAAATAGGAGCTCCAGAGAGGAGGCTTAATGGTCTAAACCACCCCGTTAGACTATAGTGATGCATGAGCATCATAAGCAGTCAGCCAAGAAAGCATGAAGGCATAAGACAATTGGAAAGTGCGACACATATTTTGAAATGTTTTTGAAAAATTAATGAACAAATGTTAATGTAGTAGTTAAGGGAAACGTACTTGCATGTTGTAAACAGATCTTGAGTGACTTTCTCTCATCTGTCAATGTAAAAATCATTTAAGCCCAGTTAATGAAAGTAGGTATATTTGAATTCATAGATTAGACAGTTAGAGCATAGGAGGGAGAATGGATATAGACACCCTCACCTTTGTATCATAGTAGTTGTTGTTGTATCATTAGCATAGAGAAGGAGAAGAGAGCTGTAGCAGAGAGTTGTAGAGAAGAACCCATGTACATAAGTATTTGAGTTAATATATGAAGCTTTGACTCAGATTTCATGGTGTTATGATGTTTATTGTTTACATATGTTGAGTGGTATGCTTACAATTGATTTATTTCTCTGTTTATGCATTTGTTTCAATGTTGTATTGAATATGTGATTTCATGTTGAATGTATGAAGTTTGAGAGAGAAAGAGAATGAGTTTCAATTGTTTCTCTCTTGAGAGAAGTTCTTGCAAGGAGTGCAGTGAAACATCTGCAAGGTGTGCGTTGACAAGGGTTCTGAGTTTTATCTCAGAAAGATCAGGAGGGATACCATTGTTCTCATTCCATCAAAAGTGCAGGTGAAGCACAAAAGCCGTGTAAGGTGTGCGCAGGCTAGTCGAGGCCTTAGAACTTATCAACTAAGGTTGAAGAGTGGAAGACTGTTGTTGTCGAGAGTGCACAGAGTCGAAAGATCAAATACCCTGGAGTATTTGAAATATTTCCGCAAGGAGCGTGTGTTGGAGTCCTTTTAGAGACTCGAGTTTACAAGTTAAAGCTCAGGAGGATTAGCACCTTTGAAGTGTTCAAAGGGAGATGAGGAAGCAAAATCATCATGCATAAGGTTAAGTTTTGGGGGAAAGAACATTGGCTCGTTTCATAGAGATTCTTGAAGAAGAAATCGAATGGTCGGAATTCTCCACGGAGAACTTGCGAATTTGCGAGGACCATAGGATACAGAGGAGTTGCAGGGTGGATAAGGGTTGGATGAACCCATTACGTTGGTGTCAAGGATCAACGAGGATCATCGATCATGGTCAGTTTGGGCCGTCGGATCATTTCATGAACTCGGGGTTCGTGAGTTTGGAGATGGAAGACCAAACTCTTGGAGTCGCGAAGTCCCGAGTTGCGAGAAGCGGAGGAAGAGATCCAGACCATTGGATCCAAGCGACAGGAGAACCATCAGATATGAATCTTCGCGGGGTATCGCATATCGTAAGTTCAGAGGATAGGCCAAATCCTTTGGTTGTGCAAAGTCCTGAATAGTGAGAAGTAGGGGAAACCTTTGGATCTGAACAAGTAGGAACAACCATTGGATCGTAACCTCTTCGCTATATCGCGTATCGGGGTTTCAGAGATTGGGAGGAATCAGTTTCAACTGTAGAATCCGTGAAGTGCCAAGGGCCGAGATTTCGGGCAGACACATGGCGCGACCATCAAGTGGGGACCGCGTGGTTGACAAGTGTACACTCATCGCCTGGGAAGGAGTCAGTTCCCTGTTGACTTATCGTGCTTTGGGTTCTCATAAGAAAGGAGAACAAAGGCTCAACAACTCAAGTCGCGAAGTTGCGAGTTTCGAGAAGCACTGAAGGAGTCAAACCTTCTTTGACTTTTGCGCCTCAGAGTTTCGTAAAAGAAGGGCCCGAAGGTTCAGCTTTCCAACTCCCGAACTCGCGAGTTGCGAGTGAGACTAGTGCTTAGCGCTAGTTGGTGGTTATGCGTAGAGGGAGCTAACAAGGAGGATCCATATCCCATCGTGTCTCGAGTATTGACGTTAGGTGAAGAAAAGTCGAGGGTATTCAACCCATGAACATGCAAGTTGCGAAAGGCGCTTGTGCAAGGACCAGGTCGTGGTTGTATGGAAGTGTAAGGCTTGCCCTTGGTGTTAGTTTCTCAAGGCGAGTTTTCACCACGACCTGTGGATCATAGTTTTTAAAGGTTTCAGCAGGGAGCCAAAGAAGCCGCTTCATCTTAAGGAGAATTTAGAACGATCCTGAGCGGATCTTGACCCGAGGATTGGGGTCTGCACCAGTTTTGGTATCATAGCTTGACTATGTTTGTATATTGCAGGCAGAGGAGGCGAGAGAAGAAAGAATACTCTGATATGCACCAGTTGTGGTATCAGAGCACAAAACAAGTCTTTTCTTTCTGTAGCAGGGAGAAGAAAAAAATTTCTCAGCCATGCTGCCGAGAAGAAGAGATAGACCAATGCCTGATCCAACAGTGGAAAGAGAAATGTGTGAATTACGTGCTAGGATTGATGCCATGGAGACAACACAAAGGCACACAGTTGACGTTGGGGATATCAGTGAGGCTGAAAGTGAAAATGAAACTGGGCACGAAGGAGAAGAAGTTGTGGTCGAAGATGCTGCGGATGAATGCCTATTTAGGGTTGTTGCAAGGATAGGTGCCAGAGAAAATATGGAGATTCCCATGTATGAGGGAAACCTAGATGTTGAAGAGCTTCTATACTGGATTAGAGCTCTGGATAAATACTTTGACTATGAGGATGTCGAGGAAGACAAGAAAGTCAAACATGTCATTACTAAACTTAAAGGGCATGCAACACTATGGTGGGATGAACTGCAGGTTGACAGATGTTGCAAAGGCAAGCAGAAAATCAAAAGCTGGGATAGAATGGTTGCAAATATGAAATCCAAATCTATACCCAAGGATTACCAAATCACTTTGTTTCGAAGGATGCAGAATTTGAGAGAGAAGCTTAGGTCAGTGAAAGAATACACTGAAGAATTCTACAGGATAAACATCAGGACATGTCATCGGGAAGGCGATGATGAAAAGGTTTCCAGATACATGAATGGTCTACGATATGACATTTAATATGAGATGAGCATGATGACCCTTTAGACTGTGGAAGATTCTTATCAGATGGCTCTGAAGGCTGAAGAAAAACTGAGTCGAAAGCAAGGTCAAAGAGGCAGAGGCAGTGAAGTAAAATTCTTTGTTTATGTAAAGATCAGAGATAAATCCTATTTGTGTCTAGATAAGAAAAAAGATGGTGGTGAGACTCACATTGCCGAAGATCAAGGACAGAATGTTGAGGCAAAAGGTATTGAGGGTGGAAGATCTTTGATGATGAGGAAATTTCTCTTGAAGCCAGAGAAGGAGGCAGAGAACCCAGCCCAAAGAAACAATATGTTTTGGATTGCTTGCAAAACTAAAGACAGAGTATGCAAAGTCATAGTGGATAGCGGTAGCACAGACAATATCGCATCTACAGAGATGGTAGAAAATCTTGAACTGGAGACTGTTGGACATCCAAGCCCATACAGAGTTTCATGGCTACAAAAAGGACATCAGGTAGATGTCACTAAACAGTGTTTAGTTGAATTTAAAATAGTGGGATATAAAGATGAAATATTATGTGATGTCATTCCCATGGATGTTTGTCATCTATTGCTGGGTAGACCACGACAATATGACATAAACGTGATTCATGATGGGAGAAAGAACACGTACACCCTGGAGAAAAATGGTAGGACTCACATGTTGTTGTCGATTAAGAACCAAGAAGTGAAAACAAAAATTAGCAACATTGTACTTCTCATGAGTGGGAAGGAATTTCTTAAGGAGGTTAAGAAGAAGGAAGACACACAATTTATTGTGGTCAGGAAGCCAATAATTGTTTTGACCAGTACAAGGATAGATGATTTACCAGAAGAAATCCAGGAGTTGCTGGAAGAGTTTGCTGATATAGTAGTGGATGAACTACCTTGTTCGTTGCCACCTATCAGGAGTATAAGCCATCACATCGATCTTATACCTGGAGCCAGTTTACCAAACAAAGCCATGTATAGATTGACGCCACAGGAGAATGAAGAAGTCCAGAGACAAGTCCAGGACTTAATGGACAAAGGATTGATTTGGGAGAGCTTGAGTCCATGTGTTGTTCCGACAGTGCTCATCCCAAAGAAAGATGGAGGCTGGAGAATGTGTATAGACTCAAGGGAAATCAATAAGATTACCATCAGATACATATTTCCATTGCCAAGGATGGACAACTTGATGGATTTCTTGAATGGAGAAAGATTTTTTTCAAAGATTGATTTGAAAAGCGGATATCATCAGATCCGAATGAGAGAAGGTGATGAATGGAAGACAACATTCAAGACAAATGAAGGGTTGTATGAATGGCTTGTCATGCCATTTGGCTTAACAAATGCACCCAGTACTTTCATGAGGCTGATGAATGAAGTCATGAAGGATTTCATAGGGAAATTTGTCATTGTATATCTTGATGATATATTAATCTTCAACAAGATAGAAGCAGAACACTTGAATCATTTAGCTGCAGTGATGAAGAGATTACAGCAAGAGAAATTGTTGATTAATATGAAGAAATCATCATTTATGAGGACATAACTCATTTATTTGGGTTTTGTTATCTCTGCAAATGAGTTGAAGATGGATCCAAAAAAGGTAGATACAATTAATAATTGTCCATCACCGAAGACTGTGTTTGAAGTTCGAAGCTTCCATGGTTTGGCAAGTTTCTACAGGAAATTCATTCAAAATTTCAATGGAATTAGCGCATCAATGATGGATATGGTGAAGAAAAGACACAAATATTTTCACTGGACAGAAGAAGCAGAGAAAAGTTTCAATCTGCTGAAGAAGAAGATCACGGAGCAACCAATTCTGGTTTTGCCATATTTTAGCAAGAGATTCCAGGTCAAGTGTGATGCGAGTGGATTTACAATTGGAGTGGTCTTGAGCCAAGACGACAGACCGATCGCATACTTCAGTGAAAAACTAAATGAAGGGAAGATTAAGTACTCCACATATGACAAAGAATTCTATGCAGTCATACAAGCACTGAAGAAATGGAGACATTATTTGGTTCCTAAAGAGTTTATTTTTTATAGTGATAATCATGCTTTACAATTCTTGACTCAACAGGAGAAGTTGAACCAAAAACATGTTAAATGGGTTGAATTCATGCAGAATTTTACTTTTGTAATTAAGCATATTTTTGGAACTGCTAACAAAGTTGTTGATGCTTTGAGCATGAAATGTTTGCTTATGTAGGAATTCAGAGTCAATACTTTGGGTTTTGATAACCTCAAAGAAATGTATAAGGATGACCTAGATTTTAAGGAAGCGTATGAGGCATATGAGAATCCAGTTCTCAGGGACAAAAGCCAGTGGACCGAATATATGATCCAGGATGGATTATTATTCAGGGGAAATCAACTACGTATTCCAAAATGCTCCATGAGGGAGAACCTGCTGAAGGAAAAACACAGTGGAGGATTGGTCAAACACTTCGATCATGATAAGACGTTCTCAAAATTGAATGGCTCATATTTCTGGCCAAGGATGAGGACAGATGTTAAGAAATTTATGGACAAATGCAGGATTTGTTAGCACACAAAAGGGAAAAGGCAGAACACAGGGTTATATCAACCATTACCCATACCAAAAAGGTCGTGGGATGCAGTGAGCATGGATTTTATATTGGGACTGCCAAGAACGCAAAGAGGATGTGATTCAATCTTTGTGGTAGTCGACATATTTTCAAATATGGCACATTTCATGCTATGCTAGAAAACCAGCGACACAACTCATATTGCGAACCTGTTTTTCAAAGAAGTCGTCAGACTTCACGGTTTAGCAAGGAGTATCGTGTCTGATCGGGATACCAAGTTCATAGGGCATTTCTTGAGGACCTTATAGAAAAAGTTAGGGACAATTTTGTCTTTTAGCTCAGCATATCATCCTCAGACGAATGGATAGACAAAAGTCATGAACAGGATCTTGGGATATTTGTTGAGGAGCTTAGTAATTGAACACCACAATCAGTGGGATCACATTCTGCCACAGGCGGAATTTTCTTATAATGATTCACTCAACAGAAGCACAGGGTAAAGTCCATTCCAAATTGTATATGGAATGCAACCAAGGGGAGTTTCTGAATTGAAAGATTCAAAACAAGCTAAATGAAAGAGTGTTAGTGAAAAAGACTTTGCAGAAGCAATTAAGGAGCTTCACATCCGAGTTAAGGAGCGATTGCAGAGTTCAAGTCAAGAATACAAGCGGAGAGCAGATCAATACAGGCGAGAACTTCAATTTGAAGTCAGTGATCTGATTCTTGCACATCTGAGGAAGGAAAGGTTCCCAAGGAGAATGTATAATAAACTGAAGATGAAAAAGATTGGACCATGCAAGGTCATAAGGAAATTTGGGGCAAATGCATATGAGATTAAATTACCCGATGGGGTCGGAATCTCATCGATATTCAATGTTGTGGATTTTTACCCTTACAGAACTGAAGAAGCAGGAGCAGAAAATGAATAGAAAGAGGTTCAATGGACCAAACAAATGCCTATAGCTGAAAATCCACAGATGGAAAGTATAATTGACAAGAGGGTCAGCAAAAAGACCAGGCAAAAAGAGTATTTTGAATACTTGGTCAAATGGAAGGGACATCCAGTTGAAGATGTCGGTTGGGAAGATGAAGCAAAAATTCATAAGCATGGACAGATCGTGTAAGAGCTCATGAATAGGAGTTCATGAAAATTTTCAAGCAAGGGAGTATGATGCAGGAGCATTGTAAGCAGCCAACCAAGCAAGCATGAAGGCAGAAGACAACTGGAAAGCACAACACACATTTTACACATTTTGAAATGATTTTGAAAAATTAATGAACATATGTTAATGTAGTAGTTAAGGGAAACGTACTTGCATGTTGTAAATAGATCTTGAGCAATTTGCTCTCATCTGTCAATGTAAAAAGCATTTAAGCCCAGTTAATGAAAGTAGGTGGATTTGAATTCATAGATTAGACAGTTAGAGCGTAGGAGGGAGAATGGATATAGACACCCTTGCCTTTGTATCATAGTAGTTGTTTTTGTATCATTAGCATAGAGAAGGAGAATAGAGCTTTCGCGGAGAGTTGTAGAGAAGAACCCATGTACAGAAGTATTTGAGTTAATATATGAAGCTTTGACTTAGATTTCATGGTGTTATGATGTTTACTGTTTACATATGCTGAATGGTATGCTTACAGTTGATTTATTTCTTTGTTTATGCATTTGTTTCAATGCTGTATTGAATATGTGATTTCATGTTGAATGTATGGAGTTTGAGAGAGAAAGAGAATGAGTTTCAATTGTTTCTCTCCTGAGAGAAGTTCCTGCAAGGAGTGCAGTGAAACATATGCAAGGTGTGTGTTGATAAGGGTTCTGAGTTTTATCTCAGAAATCTTAGGAGGGATACCGTTGTTCTCATTCCAACAGAAGTGCAGGTGAAGCATAGAAGCCATGCAAGGTGTGCGCAGGCTAGTCAAGGATTTAGAACTTATCAACTAAGATTGAAGAGTGGAAGATTTTTGTTGTCAAGAGTGCACAGAGTCGAAAGATCAAATATCCTAGAGTATTTGAAAGATTTCCACAAGGAGCATGTGCCTGAGTCCTTTTAGAGACTAGAGTTTACAAGCTAAAGCTCCAGAGGATTAGCACCTTTGAAGTGTTCAAAGGAAGACGAGGAAGCGAAATCATCGTGCAAAAGGTTAAGTTTTGGGGGAAAGAACATTGGCTCGTTTCATAGAGTTTCTTGAAGAAGAAATTGAATGGTCAGAATTCTCCGTGGAGAACTCACGAAGTTGTGAGGACCGTAGGATCCAGAGGAGTTGCAGGGTGGATAAGGGTTGGATGAACCCATTACGTTGGTGTCAAGGATCAACAAGGACCATCGATCGTGGTCAGTTTGGGTTGTTAGATCATTTTGCGAACTTGGGGTTCGTGAGTTTGGAGGTGGAAGACCAAACTCTTGGAGTCGCGAAGTCCCGAGTTGCGAGAAGCGGAGGAAGAGATCCAGACCGTTGGATCCAAGCCGCGTGAGAATAGTCGGATCTGAATCTTCGCGGGGTATCGCATATTGTAAGTTCGGAGGATATGAACAAGTAGGAACAACCGTTGGATCAGAACCTCTTCGCTATATCGCGTATCGGGGTTTCAGAGATTGGAAGGAATCAATTTCCACTGTAGAAGCCGCGAAGTGCCCAGGGCCGAGATTTCGGGCGGACACGTGGTGCAACCATCAAGTGGGGACCATGTGGTTGACAGGTGTACACTCGTCGCCTGGGAAGGAGTCAACACCCTGTTGAATTCTTGTGCTTCGGGTTCTCGTAAGAAAGGAGCACAAAGGCTCAACAACTCAAGTCGTGAAGTTGCGAGTTCGGAGAAGTGTTGAAGGAGTCAAACCTTCTCTGACTTTCACGCCTCGGAGTTTTGTAAAAGAATGGCCTGGAGGTTCAACCTTCCAACTTGCGAACTCACGAGTTGTGAGTGAGACTAGTGTTTAGCCCTAGCTGGTGGTTACGCGTGGAGGGCACTAACAAGGATGATCCATATCCCATCGTGTCTCGAGTATCAACGTTGGGTGAATAAAAGTCGAGGGTCTTCAACCCATGAACATGCGAGTTATGAAAGGTGCTTGCGCAAGGACCAGGTCGTGGTTGTATGGAAGTGTAAGGCTTTCCCTTGGTGTTAGTTTCTCAAATCGAGTTTTCACCAGGACCTGTGGATCGGATTTGTTAAAGGTTTCAGCAGGGAGCCAAAGAAGTCGCTTCGACTTAAGGAAAATTTAGAACAATCCTAAGCGGATCTTGACCCAAGGGTTGGGGTATGCACCATATAGCCAGGGCCAAAGAGGGGTAAACAGGGTTATTAGAGGTCACTCCAGTCACAGGTGTTCTATTCGGAAAGTGACATTGAGCTTAAAAGGGTTAAAAGCACTTCTAAGCCATTATGAGCTAAAAATAGAAGTCAACAATGAATTAGGGTTTCAGCAGTGATTTAGGGTTTTGGAAGTCAACAGTGAATTAGGGTTTCAGCATGATTTAGGTTTTTGGAAAGCTATAA
>SNQJ01S0106982.1:0-29752 GCA_010110895.2 Picea sitchensis | reverse complement strand
TCAATATTTTGAAAATGAGATCTAATATGGGTATAGGTTGGACAATCTAAGAGAAAGTGTTTTTCATCTTCAACCTTCTTAGTGTCACAAAGGTGATGCTGAAGAAACAATAGCAATTTATGTTTGAATAGTAATTACAAGTTGGTGAGCTTTATGTCTCCACTGATTTTTCAATGAGTGAGTGAGTCAGAGTGTTAGTTAGTCTGTAAATACAAAGTTGCACGTTTATGCAAGATCGGTTTTATCAATCGACAAGTAGGGAAGTTATTAAATGGAGTTGATATTTATATGTATCTAGTCGAGTTAAGTAGTTGAAGAATTAGTCAAATTTATTCTGTCTTAAATGTTAATTCGGGTAGCTTTTCTAAGACTGTAGTTAGTCGAAATATACTTGCAAATATGTAGAAAGAGAAGATTCATGAAGAATAAAACAATGGCAACAACTAATGAGTCAAAGAAGTCTGAGAGCACAAGATTTGTGTCTGTAAAATCAATAGAAGTTGTTGAAGTTGAAGCTCGTCAAAGTGATCGTATTTTTTATTAGCGCACAATGCCAAATTTCTCAAATATATATCAAGTATTTTCTGTATTAATAATTTCATGTGAATTTTGAGCTTATGTTGTGTTTATGAGTTTATTGTGTTAAGGAGTAGCACATAGTAAAGAAATTACTTTGTTAAGCGTTTACACCACAACGTGCAGTAATTCGTGGAGTCTGTGAACTGTGTGTTAAGTCCCAAAAATTTTTTGGCACACGGTATTTGCAACTATGTTGTGCGAAATATGTTTGCGCACTGTAGATCCAATATTTGGTATCAGAGCAGGTTGATCAAAACAAGTTTATTAGAGAAATATCGCTATTGAAAAGTGAAATATGGCTTCTACTTCAAATCTGCAACCTCCCACTTCTACAGAAAAGAATTATGAGTTGTGGTCCTTAACAATGAAGGCACTATTATGGGGTGAAGATAGTTATGTGGAACCATCATATCAGGCATCATATAATGCACTCACACAAGATGAGAATGATGCTTTGAAAGATCAAAGGAAGAAGGATGGAAATGTGATGTTTTACATATATCAATTCATGCATGAGATCATACTCCCAAGAGTTGCATCAAAAAAGAAATCCAAGGAATCTTGGAACATATTACAAACCTCTTATCAAGGTGTGGACAAAGTCAAGACTTCAAAACTACAAATTCTTAGAAGAGATTTTGAAACTCTGTCAATGAAAGACTCATATTCAATAGATTCTTTTACACCCATGTTATTGGCCTGATAAATTAGATTAAGTCTCATGGAGAAACCATAGAAGATAGAAAGGTTGTTGAGAAGATACTTAGGAGTCTTCCTTCTAAATTGTATAACCTAGTTGTGACTCTGGAAGAGAGAAAATACCTAAGTTGGTTTAGTCTAGATGAACTTAAAGCTTCTCTCATTAATCATGAACAAAGATTAAATAGGTCAAACATGTCAATTAGAGAATGCATTTTCCACGCAGTCATCTATAAGTCGTGGAAGAGGAAGGGGGAGAGCTAACTATAAATGTATATTAGGAAGAAGTTCTACTAGAGGTGGACACACCAACAGTCCTGGAAACACGTTACACTGGTGGAAGAGATCAAAACCCAAATACCAGTCAACCAACTGGTCAGAGAACTGACGAATCAAATATTTGGTGCCATTACTGTAAAAAGTATGGACATTATGCATATGAGTGCAAGAAGAGATAGTATAATCATAACAAGAAAGGTCAAGATCAGTCACACAACAAAAATAGTCCCTCTAGTCTTATTTTTATGGCATGCGCTGATACAATTCCTATAGTATCACCAGTTGAATTGAATGTTGTTCAAGCAATTCCATGTGACATATGGTATTTAGATTCAGGTTGTAGTAACCACATGACAGGAAACATAGAATTGTTTTCTAGTTTGGATAAGTCAGTCCAAACCAAGGTTACACTTGGAACAATTATCCAAGTCATTGTCTTAGGAAAAGGAAGTATAATCATTCTAACTAAACAAGGAGAACACAAGGTTATGTCTGATGTATATTATGTTTCTGGACTAAAGCATAATTTGATGAGCACAGAAAAACTGTTACAAAAATGATACACAATCTACATGGAAGATAATCACTGTGTGACTATGGACATATATCCAAGCAATCAACTTATTGCAAGAATTTAGATGAAGAGAAACAGAAGTTTCTCATTGACATTGAAGCCAGCCAAAAATAAAAATACGGCGCTAGTTGTTGGTAAAGAAAAAGATTCGCAATTAGACATTGCATTTACAACAGAAAGTATGCGCAACTCCAACAAAGAAAATAGTGCATGCAGTATCAAGAAACGACAAAGTGGTTTAGAGATGAAGGAAACATTCCAATCTGAAGTGCAAGATGATTCTCATCTATGGTATTTCAAATTTGGAGATTTGAACTTTGGAGCTATGAAGTTGCTACACACAAAGAATATGGTAAAAGGTTCGCCATTGATTGAAAAACCAGAAAGAATATGTGAAGGTTGTATTTTTGGAAAACACCATAGAGAATCATTTCATGTTGGCAAGTATTATAGAGAAAAATATCCATTAGAAATTGTACATTTAGACATTTGTGGACCAATGCAAACACAATCCATAGGAGGCAGTGGTTATTTTATGACATTTATTAATGATCTCTCAAGAAAGACATGGATTTATTTCTTAAAGCATAAATCTGATGCATTGGGTTGTCTTCAGTATTTCGTATCAGTTATAAAGAAGCAGAGTGGTTATTAAATCAAGTGTCTAAGAACTGATATAGGAGAAGAATACATCTCAAGAGAATTTCATAACTTTTGTAAAGTTCATGGAATCTACAAGCAATTTACGGCATGGTATACACCACAACAAAATAGTGTCGTCGAAAGGAAGAACGAAATCATCATGGAGATGGCGCGCAATATGTTGGTATCCAAACATTTGTCAAATGAGTATTAGGATGAGGCAGTAGAAACTGCAATATACATCATGAAAAGATGTCTGAAAAAGAGTGTGAAGAACTGAGTTCCTCAAGAAGCCTGGAAAGGAATGAAACATAATGTGGCACACTTAAACGTTTTTGGTTGTATCACATATGCACATGTTCCAGATGAGATAAGAAAGAAGTTAGACAACAAAGGAAATAAAAGTGTATTTTTTGGCTATTCTGAATAAACAAAAGGATACAATTTGTATGACCCTGTCGCAAGAAAGGTCATAATCAGTCGTTATGTTCAGTTCATGGATAATGAAGCATGGGATGGAAGCATAGAAAAGACAATTAGAATTACTGATGCTATTGAACATGATGTCACAGAAGAAGAGGTGATTCAAACACCATGTACAATTCAGTGCATAGTTCCCTCTACGACTGCGATTCAAATCACAACACAGAATACTCCAGTGAGAACAACAAGTGTGCAGTCTACACTTAGAGAACAACAAACTCCAACAAATATTCCAAGTAGTTATACATCTCCAAATCCAACATTAGCAAGTTTGTTACCAAGAAATAAAAGAAGTCTGCGCGACATCTATAATGAGGACACATCAAATTCATTTTCTCTTTTTTCTCTATTTTCACAAGTAGATGATCCATTAACCTTTGAAGAAGTTGTGAAACATGATGTATGGGAATAACCCATGGATGAAGAAATCATATGCATAGAGAAAAATCAAACATGCAAGTTGGTTGATGTACCTGAAGACAAGGATGTGATAAGTGTTAAGTGGATTTATAAAACCAAGCAAGATGTAGATGGAAATGTGTAGAAGCACATGACAATGTTAGTTGCAAGAGGTTTTACACAACAACCTAGAATTGATTTCAATGAAACGTTTGCACTAGTTACGCGCATGCACACAGTCAAAAATGTGTTATCCATTTCCGCGCATGGACACAATCAGAACTGTGTTATCCATTTCTGCAAAGAACAGATGACCATTCTATCAAATGGATGTAAAGTTGCCATTTTGAATGGACATTTAGAAGAATAAGTGTATGTGGGAAAACCACAAGGCTATGAGGTTCCAGGACAAGAAGACAAAGTATACATATTGAATAAGGCATTGTATGGGTTAACGTAAGCACCCAGAGCTTGGTATAGTTAGATAGAGTCATATCTTACACATAATGGATTTCAGAGAACTGAAAGTGAGGCAACACTTACATTAAAGAAAATTAGCAAGGTAACATGTTAATTGTTTTCTTATATGTAGATGATTTGATATTTACAGGTGATTTTGGCATAGAGGAATTTAATTCAGTCATGAAGGATGAATTTGAAATGATGATTTGGGGCTTATGAGATATTTTCTGGGTATTGAAGTTCACCAGTCCAAAGCGGGTATATTTATCTCACAGTATGCACATGAAATATTGAAAAGATTCAACATGACAAATTCAAAAGCAACCCCAACATTTGTCATAACATGATTGAAGTTAATAAAGGAATATGAAGGGTCCAAGGTCGATCCCACACTATTTAAAATACTAGTAGGTAGTCTTATGTATCTAACAACAACAAGACTTGATATTATGTATGGAGTGAGTCTCATTTCAAGGTTCATGGAAACTCCAAAAGAATCCCATTAGAAAGTATGAAAAAGGATTATGAGATATGTGAATGGAACTAAAGTTTTTTGCATTAAGTACTCCACTTTATAAGATTCCAAACTTATTGGATACACTAACCGTGATTGTGGAGGCAACATAGATGACAGGAAAAGTACCTATGGGTACACATTTCATTTTGGAATAGGTATGGTATCATGGGCATCAAGGAAGCAACCCATAGTGACTCTTTCTTCAGCAGAAGAAGACTACGTCGCAACTACAAGCACGACTTATCAAGTAGCTTGGATCAGAAGATTTTTAAATGATTTGTTGCAGGAACAATGGGAACCAACAACAATATTTTGTGACAACAATTCGGCCATCTTGATGTCAAAGAATCATGTGTTTCACAAGAAAAATAAGAACATTGATACAAGGTATCATTTTATCAGAGAATTAGTGAATAACAAAGAGATTTGTTTAGATTTTTACAAGTCAAAAGGACAAATTGTAGACATTTTTACAAAGGCTTTAGAAAGAGATGCATTTCAACATCTGCACAATAGTTTGGCGGTCTGCACAGTAATATATGAGTGACAGTAAAATGTAAATTCAATTTTTGATGTAAATTTTTTGTAATGCCACCTACTTATAATTAAGGGGGAGTGTTGGAAATAGTAATCAAAAATCAATGAGCTTTACATCTCCATCGATTTGTCAGTCAGTCTACAAATACAAGTCACATGTTTACGCAAGATCAGTTTTATCAGTCGACAAGCAGTGAAGTTATTAAATGGATCGATTTTTATCTGTCTCGAGTCCAGTTAAGTAGTTGAAGAGTCAATCAAATATATTGTGTCTTAAATGTTAATTCAGGTAGAATTTGTAAGAAGTCTCAGTCGTAGTCCATATATGTCTAAGATTCTAGTCAGTCGAAATATACATGCATAGAGGTAGAAAGAACAGAGTCGTGAAGAATAAAATAGCAGCAACAGCTGAGGAATCAAATAAATATGAGAGCACAAGCTCTTTGTCTATAAAATCAACAGAAGTTGTTGAAGTTGAAGCTCATCACATTTATCGTATTTTATATTAGTGTGAAATGTCGAGTTTATCAAATATATATCAAGTATTTTGTTTATTGATAATTTCATGTGTAATTTTGAGTTTTTGTTGTCTTTATGATTTTATTGTGTTAAGGAGTAGCACAGAGTAAAGAAATTACTTTGATAATTGTTTACACCACATCCCACAGTAATTCGTGCAGTGTGTGAACTACGCGGTAAGTCTTGAGAATTTTTTGGTGCGCAGTATTTGTAAATGCGTTGCGCAGAATCTGTCTGCGCGCTATAGATCCGAGAATTTAAAGGTTATATCATAGATCGGTTAATTGTTAATTTTTCATAAGCTTGCAACCTTCGTAATATGTTTGTTTGAGAAGAATTGAATGACCTGACTAATATGTTTTGGGGATTAACTGAATGGCAACGATATCTACTTCATAATTTTTTAGGGTTCCCTAGATTTTGTCTCCCGCAAAATGTGTGTCTTTCATAATAGTCAAGCATTGATGATATTTGATGGGCGAAGAAGTTTTTATAGATGTTTGGTTTGCGGAGTACCAAAAGAAGATAACAACTATGTGTGATTGTTGGTTTAAATATGGTTTGGACAACATCAATCACAAGGTAGTAGAGTCAATTCATTCCTACTAGAAGCTTTAACCCTTTTACAACCGGACTATTAGGTCTATTAATTTATAATCTATTTTTATAAAGTAGTTCAAACATTTTGAGTTTTTTACCATTTTTATTTATATTTTTGATAAATTAAGTTTTCTTTGAAATTTGATTAAAAATTATTGTAATTACATACTGTTAAAATTGTATAATTAAAGTGTTTTAAAGGTTTTTCAAGGAGCTAATTCATATATAAAATAAAAATATAATTTAAGCAATTGTGATTTCATTAACAATTGTATTGGTAATGATGGTTCTAAATAGTCAAAACCTTAAAAAGTCTATTAAAAAGTCTATTTCAATGTGTTAAAGTGTTTATTAATTAAATTTTAATACAATATAAAATGTCAAAATAAAATATTATTAAAATTAAATTAAAAATTAAAATGGTTTCATATTTATTAATATTAATTTTAAATTTTAAATATTTATAAAATTTTAAAATAAATTAACAAATTATTTTAAAATATAAAATTTAATACTTCATGGAACATAAGACTTCATATCAAGACAGTTGTCAATTGATCTTCCCCCGAGGCTATAATTTAAAATATTATTAAAATAAACTGAAAATTTATTTTATTTATTTATTAATAGAAATTTCATTTAATTGTTAATTTCATAACAAATAATCATTTTTTCCTTTGGGTTATGTATTGAAGATATATATTTCTCTAAATTAATATCTAGAATTTACTTAAATCAATATCATTTAGATAAATGTTTTAAGTTTTTTATCATTTTTAGTCAATTTGTTGGAAATTCAAATTGTGGGAACTGCAGATTTTAGTTGTTAAATCTGTATAATCCAAGTGTTCAATATGTTCTTTTAGGGGTTGAATCCATTTATACATTAAAAAACAATTTAAACAACTAAAAACTGAGATTTCATTAATATTTATATGAGTGAATTTTTAAAATCGTTATTCTAAATAATAAAAAAATGTAAAACTCAACAATTTGTTTTCTTGTTAAACTCAACAATTTGTTTTCTTGTAAAACTCAACAAGTTATGTAAGTTATCTTTGAATTTGTCCTTGTTTGCAAAGTAAGTGGATACACTCTTCTCTGTTTATATTTTTAAGTTTTTTTGTTTACATTGTTATGTGATGAGAACTTAAAGTCAAAGATCTAAACAAAGTAATGTTTTTTAATGCATAGATATTTTTTCTTTGTGTTTTTTTGTAAAACTCAACAAGTTCTGTAAGCTATCTTTGAATTTGTCTGTGTTTGCAAAGTAAGTGGATACACTCTTCTCTGTTTATAATTTTAAGTTTTTTTGTTTACATTGTTAAGTGATGAGAACTTAAAGTCAAAGATCGAAACAGAGTAATGTTTTTTATGCATAGAAATTTTTCCTTGGAGGAATTGTTATGTATAAGTAATCATTAAGTTAAGTTGATCTCATGTTTCAATGATGATAGAATCTCATTTTCTTAGGAGTGTGTTGCCTCAACTTTTTTAATATTTTCATTTGTATAAAGTCTTTAATCACCAATGGTTTAAGCCACAAATCTTCTTCTTCAATTCCTCATTTTTTAATCATCTTCATTGTATGAAGATATCGACCCTTATCTTCACATGCAAGTTTTTAACTCTAGTTCTTTACTAAGAACCTTTTTTAAGCTCTCTCAACTTTCTTCCTAAATTGTTTGGAGAGGTCTAATTTAGAAATTAGAAGAGCATCCATTGCACATGATTCACACACAGAAATAATAGTTGTGAGATCCAACTTATTCCACTCTTGGAGGAATAGGTTGAGAGAATCTCTCAACATCCTCCAGCGAACCAAATCCAATCCCTGAACTTTAGTAGTGGCATTAATTAGGCATTATCTCTAACACCCCCCATTAATGCGTACATTACAAAAAACTTCACAAATTACATAAAAGAAAAGATTACAACACTTTGTCTGGCATGATCCTCATCAACACATACACCCACTCTAACGCTTCTGGATTGTGCTCTTTCTCTTCCTCTTCTTCGATCTTTCCTTTCCACTCATTTAAAGTATAAATGTTTCAAATCATCATTCATTCACTAGTACGATTGACAACTTTGACAATCTCGGCTCACCAGGGCTTCCATGAGAAAAGATGTCAATTATTGATGCATTCTATGAACATGCCTCCATCTGTCGGATTTCTGCTTTCAGCTATCCGTCAGTGTCTAGAAGAGTAGTTTGGATACAGAATGTCCTCAACAATCAAGTATACAAGGTGACTTCGAATAAGAACAGTTGTTCTTGAAACCGGGGCTGCCAGCTTATATCAAGATACAAGAGTTCCTATTTTCTTTTACATAAACATGTAAACAAATAAAAACTTTAAACACACCACACATACAAGATTTGAATCCATCATCTTAGATCTTCGTTTACCACCTGCAACTTGTTAGAGTAGTCAATTCTAACAATCTTTTCTCTTACACATTGAGTTGACTAGACTCAATATGTTTGAAATTCCAAGATCTCATACATGATTCAATGCATATTCATTGAATTCATAATCTCTCAAACTTAACTCACACTACTAAAAAAAACTCTTCAAACTGCACAAACTCCACACAGTCAGCTCCTTATTTTCATAAATCATGGCTCTAATGAAGACAATCTCATGCCTTCTTGAATGTTGACTCATGTCACTAAATCCATACTGCCATCTATTGGGATCCATCCAAACTTCACCTTTTCCTCACTTGAGAATTCTTATCACTAGGCGTTTCTGTAATTTTACGATGAGGTACACATGTGGCCCAGAAATAACAGACATAACCACCAGCAAACGTATGATTACAAACAAAATAAAGAATTCAAGTATGATATCCCTAATTGCAAGACATATGTTGATAATGATGTGGCAGAGGATGTCTAACTTTGGCATAAGACATCTCTACAAATCGATGGTTGCTTCAATGGATTTGAACAGTCCAAAGGCACAACCCATAGGAAATTAGTGACATCTTTGAATTTCCATGAACAATAGCAACGATCAATCTATTGACTTCTGCCAGAAAACTATGCAGTGCACAATTCTATTCTTTCAACAGCAGTGTGTTTGGCAACGGTTTCTTGCTGTGATCTTCATCCACACCGCAGAAATCAATCTGACAGCAACTTCCTTTCTGTAGTCTGGTAACTCCTCCTTATGACCCTTCCTCCAATGGCACGGGCTCCTTCTCGTATGCAGATTGACTGGTATTCACGCTGGTAGTGTGCCTAGAAAACAAAGGTACACAGAACGCAACAATATCCACACTAACAATAACCTACACATAAAACTAATCCACTCTCATACAAAAAAACTTTCACATGCTATTACTAATCTATATTTACTGCTAAGAGATACTACCTCTCATTTTCCTGAATCCCATACCTTCTCTGATATCAATTTAGAACTTAGAAGAGTATCCATTGCACATGATTCACACACAGAAAAAATAGTTTGCATTGCACACAATAACTTGAGATACATCACACTTAAATAAGTGTTGCGAGATCCAACTTATTACACTCTTGGAGGGAGAGGTTGAGAGAATCTCTCAACATCCTCCAGCTAACCAAATCCAATCCCTGAACTTTAGTAGTGGCATTAATTAGGCATTATCTCTAACAGTCTAAAGACAAAGAGGACAACCATACAAATCAATATTTTCAGTAGTGTTCTAAATAGAAGCTTCCTCACTTTCCAACTCTATAGTTGGATTTTTCTACATTTTTTTTGGCATGGAATAGAGAGCCTTTATGCTCTCTATTACTCATTTTTCATGACAAGAATTCCAATTATAACTACAATCATCAAGGCCCAAGTACTTGTAAGAAGGAACTACCTACAATTTGTTACCATTAAATATATTTGTTGTATCCTTATTGCAAATGCATTTCTCACATTAACTTTTTTTTAGGACATGTCAAAATGTCTTTGAAAACTATATTGTCTTTACCAATAATACAATATTTTTACTTAAATCAAATCTATACGTTGTTCTTTAATTACCAACTCAAATGTTCTTCAATTATTTAATCCATAACACCAATCTTTTTTATAGATTGACCATGAAACACTTGAATTAGAATTTATTCCTATAGATTCACCAACTCCAACACTGTTTGACTAGAATTGATTCCTATCTCTTAAACTGAAATACCTCACTTCATTCTTCCTCAACATTCTAAACCTTTGTTAAATGTGGCAATTAAAATCTCTCATATACCCACCCTTTACATTGTTTCATCAACTTACCAGATACCTTATTACTCAATGCCCAAACCTTACAACCATATTTACCAAATACCTTATTACTCAATGCCCAATACGATCCTCATAGACCATTAAAAACGGATCATAACTTAAATGTTCACTATAAGACACAAGATGAACCTCAAAGTAACCATAAAAAAATATACTTCTTCATTTCATACATTCACCCAGCTGGCACAAAACCAACAACTGGGCCATACCCAATTAAAAAAAAGCTTCAGATGAAAAACATAAAATTTTCACTCACTTAAAGTTCCATAGCATTCATGACAACTAGAATTGGTAGCAAACTCCAAAACTAAACTAGGAAAAATACAGTTCATGGTCTGCTCCATATCACTCCTTAACATCTATATAAATCACAGACGCTTAGTATATAAAAAGGTTCGTCATAAAGAGACTTCCAACAAATTAAAATCATATAATACATTTGCTCTATTAAATCCCCCTCCAAGTGTAATACAAACATGTTGATACTTAGTATCATATCTTTGTAGAAGGAAGATTTCTTATATCCAACCAAACATGGCGTAAAGTTAATTATTGATTTTCATGGACTGTGCTCCATACTTATTGGATGCATGAAATTTGATTGCCCATATAGATAACCGCTACTTTGTTACCAGACTTTGACCAATGTACTATTGGTGGATTTACCAAGGTTATTTTTTATAATATTAAGGAACCAAAATATATTTGAAATGGGCATGGGTAGTGGAGTTATGCATCACCCTATTATAATTGTGTCTAACATAAAGAACATTTCTATTAATTTTTTCTTATTTTCTTTTTTGTCTTCATAATTTTTGTTGGTCAATGTTGGAGGTATTAACTCGTACTTGTCTTGTGCTTAAATTTTCATTAATTTCCAAAGGATAGATATTGAGGAGAGATGTTGAAACGAGATTCTCCAAACATTCATCGCAAATGCTCTAGGCTCTCCCAAGAAGGAAGAAGAGGAACTCCTTCTTCAATTGAGACTCTGAGTGACCAACAACAATTTCGTCAAAGGATATTTTAGAACGAGTATGTGAATAGATCAACTGTAGAATGTGCCCAAGCATGTGTTATGGATGCAACTTTATTAGATAGGCTGCGCATTGATACTCATACACCTAAGAATGTAGGGAATACCTCAAGACAAGAGAATATTTATGGTAATTTTCTTTGATTTTGTTTATTTTTGTTGTATTTTTGTGAAGTTAAATGTTGTAATTAATTTCAAATGTGTGTGTAGACAATGAGTTTAGACCAAGGGAGAAAAGTGAAAGAGAGACTGGTTGTCACAAAGATTCTAATGTCGGTGCAGAGGGTGAAGGTGGATTTAGGAAGCCACGTTATCAAGAAATAGAAGATTACATGCCTACGTCCACCTATCCTTCGAATGTTGGTGATGAACTTCCCTGGGAAGGGATTACAGAAGAAATGACGCTTGAGTGATGCTCATGTGTTAAAAGGAGATTGGAAAATTATTTGGTGGTCTTGTAACTCCCACAGGAGAGTAAACAAAGCTTGCAAATTGTTTTTCGTTCATTGCAAAACTTTATGGATGCATATAAAAATATGGGGCCAACCACTGATAGTTTTGTTGATCTAATGAGGCGGCGAAAGTCAGAGGTGATGGGCCCTGATAAATGGAAGGTAGTAAAAAATAAATTTTCAAAAGAAGATGCAATTTCGATGTTCAATTTCAAAGATGGGCCAAAGCGAAAGATGTTGAAGGTGCAATATTTTAAGCACCCTGACATTGTAGGACATCTGTATAACAGATTTTTGGTGGCATATGAGAAATTGTCATGGAACGATGAGGTTCCACACTATTTTTCAAGACACTTTTATGCACTTTTTTTTCTTTCGCATACACCCTGATTATACTAATATGTAGTCCAATTATTATGGGACTGGTAAAGGACAAACATATGATATCAAAGGGGCATATCAAAATGTGACATTGTCGAGGCCTCCACAACCCTTAGTAATTCGCCCAACAGGGGAATTTTATTCACATTCAGAGTTGTGAGCTACATCAGAAGTTGGCAAAGAGGCTAGGAATGCAATCGGGGAAACTTTGGAAGCAATTTTTTATGGTGTTGATGTTGGCATGAACCGTAAGTGAGCGGAAGCCAATTCCTGGGCCACATTTGTTTATAAAACAGATGCAGAGTTAGATACTATGTCATTAGAATATGTTAAGCAGTATGCAAAATTTTATCGTGATGGTTGGAAAAAATTCATTTACAATGATGACCCAAACAACAAATTGGTTGTTAGAATGTGCTTGTTTTACCATAGACAATATTACTATTGTCACCCAACCATAGGCCGAAGCCACCCTCCGAGCACCTTGACCTTGACAGAGAGAAGAATCTTGGTAGCAATCCAATAGCCAAGCAAGGATAATGCACTAAGAAAGAAGTAACCAAAGTTGATCAAAGAGTCCAACCCAAAAATATAGAAGCAATAGGATTAAAAATTGGCGGCAACACCTTCTCCAGAACTTGCACATAATACTGCCATACTGTAGTGCGCACAAGTGCCTCTCTACAATTCTGAGAAGTGTGAGTCAAATGAAGACTGACACCCTGTATTTATACTAATCCTGGTAGACTGCTCGGGCCGACTTCTCATTCTGGGTACTAATTAATTCATATTAATTATCTCTCTGAGCCGACATCTCTTCTAGGGTTATGTTCACTTCTTTTCTTTCTTATGGAATATTCTAATCTTGTCAAAGGTCACAATGGAGGTTGATACCTTCCGAAGATAACATAATATCAACACTCCCTCCTAGCTAGGGAGGTATAACTGATAATGGTCTTAAGCACAAACAGACCATTCAACTGGTAGCATCACGAGCACCATCATTATTATCCAACTGGATAATCTCCATGACAACTGGTACAATGTCAACTGATAGAACACAACTTTGTTTATCCATAGTAGTACACAACTACTCAAACCATGACACATAGTCACAAACAATGGAACATTTCCACCACAGTAGCATATCTCTACTATCTAGAGACTTGCAGTATCCATAACAATCATCTGATATCATCCAGTACAAAAAATATTGTTATGATATAAACTTAATCATCTGGGCCATTATTTCACTCACATCTGTGAGATATGAAAGAGCATCTTCCGTTAGAGTAGAAAATCAATGATGGATTATCTGGACTATTATTCTCAAGAAAGGAAGAATAATTGTCCGGATTTCTGAGCATGGACCATTCCCCACCCTGGGCCATTCCTCCGGCACTAAACAAAGTGAAACCTGGAGAGAATGAGTCTTCCCTAGGGAATGTCTGTCACTGATTGTTGAACCTGGATCATTCCCCACCCTAGGGCGCCATTCCTCTATCACTAAACAAAGTGGAACATAGAGAGAATGAATATTCCCTAAGGAATGACTATGCAGACCATTTCCAAAGGAAATGACTGTCTTGCACCAACCTCCAAAATGAAACATTCTTCGAAATTTCTCACAACTGTGAGCTTTGAAAGAATGGTTGTTCGGTGAGGTAGACCAGTCTTCTTGAGTAACCCTCAAGAAGAGATATTGTCCTAGACCATTCCCCATGTTAACCACAATGGGAAATCATTGTCTATGGTACATCAACAATCCATCGAACCATTTTCATTATGAAAATGATCGTTCGATCTGGACTATTTTCCAAACTGGAAAATGCCTATCCGTCATAAATCTCAAACCACTTTCCTAACTGGAAAGGAACTGCCCAATATGGACCATTTTCAAACTTGAAAATGATTGTCCTCAATTCAATAATATGTCAGTGCTCTGTCCCAACATCGAGAGTCATTTCTTCCCTTTCAACTAAGGGATTTATTTCCACAATCCCCAATTTGTCTCGAAAATATGCAAACCTTTTTCCCGATAGAGGCTTTGTCGGGATATCTGTTGTCTTCTCATTTGTGGGGATATACTGGAGCTTTACTTCTCCTTCCTGGAATTTATCTCAAATAAAGTAGTATTTGGTCTCAATATGTTTTGACTGTTCATGAAACACTGGGTGTTCTGATAGCCTTATACAACTTTGATTGTCACAGTGTATTATGGTCGAATCTGGAACCTGATCAAATAAATTGGCGATTATCTTTCTCATCCATATGGATTCTGTGCATGCCTCACATGTTGTGATATATTCTACTTATGTTTTGCTGAGTGTGACAGACTTTCGTTTCCTACTGCCCCAAGATATCATAGCGGAGCCCAAGCTAAAACACATCCCTGAAGTACTCTTTCTGTCTTCTGCACTTCCTACCAAATCTGAGTCTGTGAATCCATGAAGTTCTATATCACTGGATGTGGTATATATTAAAACACAGTTTAGTGTTCCACAAATATATCTTAGAACATGCTTTGCATTTGTCCAATGCTCATGTTTAGGTTTCACCTTGAACTAGCTTAGTGTGTTCACGACAAAGAAAATGTATGGTCGAGTATTTACCAAATACATCAATGACCCAATCAATTTTCGATATAGTGATGGATCTACTGGATCAGAATCTGAATCTCTTACTTTTCTTATATATGTAGTCATAGGAGTGTCCATGGATTTGCAATCCATCATTCCAAACTTCTGAAGAATATTTATTACATACTTTCCTTATCCAAGGAATACTTCACCATGCTTCTGCCATACTTCTAGTCCCAAGTAATAATGCATGAGACCAAGATATTTCATATCAAACTCAGAAGCTAGTTCCTTTTTTCACTGGATGATGAGAGACTCTTCACCTGTTAGAAATAGATCGCCAACATATAGTAGTAGAATCACAAGCGCATTTCTCACGACTTTGTAGTAAATATTTGGATTTGCATGAATTTTGGAGAAACCAAGTCTCGTTAGATAGTTGTCGATTATGGCATACCAAGCTCTTGGAGCTTGCTTGAGTCCATATAAGGCTTTCTTTAGTCTGAAAATATGAGTGTCTCTATAATGTACTTCAAACCCTTGAGGTTTTTCAATATATACTTCTTCTTCGATTTCTCCATTGAGGAAAGTTGTTTTTACATCCATCTAATGTAAACTCCATCCCATGGAAGTGGCAAGAGATATGATAGCTCTAATGGAAGTATATCTAGCAACCAGAGAAAATGTTTCATCATATTCTTCTCCCTCCTTCTGGGAGAACCCTCTAGCTACGAACCTTGCTTTATATTTATCCATGCTTTTGTTAGCTACATGTTTGATCTTATATACCCATTTTGAAGTTACGACTGATTTTCCTTTAGGTCTAGGCATAATTTCCCATACATCATTTTTCATGATGGATTGGTGTTCTTCCGTCATAGCTTATTTTCATTGTTTCTTCTTAATTGCCTCTTCAAACGTGGTAGGTTCTTCATCTAGAATCTTTTTCATACATACTGCATAGATTGAGAATATTTTGGGCTTCTTACGTTTTATGAAAGTCTCATCTGGGGCCTTGAGTCTTTCTTCTTCTTGTAAGGTAGCTTCAAGCCAAGATGGTCATTTATTAGTCTTAGGTACGGTGTCTGAATCAGTAGTCTCACATGGTTGCATCAGATGATAAAATTGTTCATTTTCTTCATTTTGATTTTCGGGAAGACATGTTCCTTCTTCAATAGGTTCTTCATACTCTTCTTCTTCTATAGTTTCTTCTATGGATTTCTTGAAATCCATCTTTTCATTGAAGGTCATGTCTCTACTAACTTCAATCTTGTGTTTTTCTGGGATATAGATTCTATAAGCCTTGGATGATTTGATATATCCCACGAATATTCCCTTCTTTCCCGAGGGTTCTAATTTATTCCTTTTGTCCTTGGGAATGTGAGAGTAAATAGGACATACAAAGATTCTTAGGTTTTCCACATTAGGTTTCTTACCTGAGAAGGCTTCTTCTGGAGTCATATCCTTCAATATGTGGTGAGGACTTCTGTTTTGGACATATATTGTTGTCATGGTTGCTTCTCCCCATAAAAACATGGATAAACCTTGATCGTTTAGTAGTGCCTTCATGGTTTCTTCAATAGATTTATTCTTCCTTTCTGCTACACCATTTTGTTGAGGATTATGAGGAACAATCAACTCCCTCCTAATCCATGTCGATTTGCAGAATGTAACGAATTCCTTTGATGTGTATTCTCCTTCATTATCTGTTCTTAAGGTCTTGATTTTCTTGTTCGTGAGGTTCTCTATATCTTCTTTGAATTCTTGAAATTTGTTGAATACTTCATCCTTTGTCTTTAGAAGATATAACCAAGTCTTTCTTGAGAAATCATCTATGAAGATTACGTAGTAAAGAGAACCTTCTAGATATTTGATTGGCATCAGAATGAAAACATCTTAGTGTATTAGATCTAGAATCTCCTTAGATCTATTTTTGTTTCTTGGGAATGGTTTCTTGATATTCTTTCTAAGAGCACATCCTTTGCAAATTACTTCATGTGTAAACTGCAATTCTAGTATTCCTTCAACCATATTTTTGAGAAAAGGTAATGCTTGATAGTTAATATGAGTGTACCTTATGTGTCAAAGTTCATTGGGATTGACTTCATCATGTACACGTGATTCTTCATTTTGTTCTAGTAGTCTATATAGATTTCCTTCACGAGTTCCAATAACCCTAACATTCTCTATGTTAGAGTCTTTATGCCAAGATAACATTTTTCCATCTACGAAAGCTATTATGTTTCCTTTATCTTCTAGGAAAGATATGGATGCAAGATTTTTTTCTAAACTAGGTACATATAAGACATTTCTCAAATGAACATTAGTACTTGTTTTCAACTTGATGGAGGCTTGTCCAAATCCTTTGATTGGGTAAGTTATTTTGTCTCCAAGATCTAGCTTGTACGATGTCTTCTTCTCATTTAGATTTCAGAGTTTAGCTTGATCTCCCATCATATGCCTAGAATCTCCACTATCAATTATCCACATGTTATCTTCAATCATTCCTGTGAGTGTTGAGTAGTGTAGATGACTAGTCTTTTCACTCATGACTTTGGTTGACTGGTGACTGGTCATGCCTTGATCCAAAACTTCAAATTTGACGTTTATTCCTTCTAAGAGTGTTGAGATATGCGTTGGAATAAGTCACACTTGAGTATCTTCTTATTGAAAGAGATTCTCCATCAGAAGGTGTTGGATCAGGGTTTTAGGGTTTCTGCAACTGCTTCTGCTAGTAACCCTAGCGACAGTGTCTTGGAAGATTCTCCTGCCAGTAACCCTAGTGGAAATTCTTCAGCAAGCTTAATATCCTAATGGATATTATTCCATCCATCGGTTAGACTGAATGAAGGAAGTGTGGGCCCATAACATGTTAGAATGTGATCGTTTTACCATAGTCAATATCACTATTGTCACCCAACCATAGGCTGAAGCCACCCTCCAAGCACCTTGACATTGATAGAGAGAAGAATCCTGGTAGAAATCCAATATCCAAGCAAGGCTAATGCACCAATAAAGAAGTAACCAAAGCTGATCAAAGAGTCCAACACAAAAATATAGAAGCAATAGGCTTCAGAACTTGCGCACAAGACTGTCAGACTGCAGTGCACACAAGTGCCACTCTGCAATTCTGAGAAGTGTGTGTCAAATGAAGACTGGTGCCCTGTATTTATACTAATCCTGGCAGACTGCCTGGGCCAACTTCTCATTCTGGGTATTAATTAATTCATATTAATTGTCTCTCTCAACCGACATCTCTTCTAGGGTTACGTTCACTTATTTTCTTTCTTCTGGAATATTATAATCTTGTCAAAGGTCATAATGGAGGTTGATACCTCCTGAAGATACGATAATATCAACATTGGTATGTGTTTTAGTTAGTAATTTTTTTACGCATTTTATGATAGTTTACTTCTAATTCTTGATTCAGATATCATTGTATCTATAGACATAATCGAGTTACTATTGTCATTAATTGCAGTTTGGAGATATGTTAAATGAATCTCCAACAAATAAGGGACTTGATTCCACAAGTTTAAATTTGGATGGGTTGAATCAGGTATGTTTTTTCTAATATCCACAGATGAGCACTTTAGTTTCTCAGTCTCCAATCTTTTGAATAAGAGATCAACAACATTTATAATTTTGTATAAATGTGAACACATTGAATCCTAGATTTAGTTCTTAGTTGTGTTGTTCACAGATCCATATTCCATCTCCTACAACTTGGGCATGCTTGTCTCAATTCTCATTGGGAAATTTTTAAGAGGGTGGGAGTTCACAGGTATCATTTAATGTGTTAAAATCATTTAAGTTTAATGTGTTATAATCATTTAAATTTAATTTTTGAATTTTTAAATTTGAAATGTGTTATATAGGGTAATGTGGAGAAGAGAGTACCTGAGAGTGTGCTTGGGAGGAAGATTGGGATTGAGGAGGAAGCGGAGGAAGCACCCATAATTGAGAAGGATGCGTCCATTCAGGATGATTCATAAATGTATGTTTTTTACTTTTATCACTTTTTGTTTTCTCTAATTTTTAATTTAGCCAAGTTCTTATTCAACGCTTTGATCAATTATTTTGAAATATATAGAACCCTTCTATAATCTTATCATTGTCTTAAATGGTGTACATTCAAACTTATTTAAGTTTAGATCGTCAAGAATACCTAATTTTGAATTTGAACATTTGATTATTTGAAAACAGACTCTATCCCACATCAGAAAAGGGAAAGTTTCTAAAAAAAATTCGATTTCATTCCTTGCTTTCTTGTCCAAGAATGGTGTAGTATGGACATTTGTTTTTTCTACATACAACGAAGTGAATTCCTTCTTGCTAGGGTATTTTCAAACTCTTACTAACCACAAAAACCAACATTCAAGTAGATTTACAAATAAGCTATGTATATTGTATATGTGATCTAGCTCACACATAATTTCAAAGAGCATTTGATTATATGTAATATGAATACATTCCAAATATGAAAGATTTAAATGGTTTTTTAGGAATGACTTAATATACATGTGCAGATTTGTGTTTTCTTCATGTACATGAAAGATTATATGAGAACATTTATTCCACCATAGAAAGAGGAGATAAGTATTTTTTAGAATAATGGTTTTTAAAATGGATATTTGTGAACTTTCATAGATATAAGTAGTTTTTTGGAAGAATGGCTTAATATGGAGATTTATGAGTCCTTTAATTTGAAAGGGCATTATGGAATTTGATTATATGATCACTGCAAAAGAGGAGAGGATTATTTTACTACCGAGGAGATTAGTATTTTATTGTTGAGTAAACAAGATCAAATAACATCACCTAGGATGAGAATTTCACCTGAAGGATTTGAGACTTTTTTCACAAGGAGAATTTCACCTGAAAGATTTGGGACTTTATCTACAAGGAGATAAGTATTTCATTGAAAGAATGACTTAATATGAAGATTTGTGAACTTTCTTCATACACAGTTCTATATTTATTTTCAGATTATTATCTAACCTTGAACATAATGTTTTTTTACCAAGAAACATTTTTTCTCTTTAAATTTTTTTAAGATTTTAGATAAGATTTTACAAATTGTTTAAATCATGTATGCTAAATGTGGACAGTAACTATCTTAAATTTGTTTAACTGTGGTTGGGTATGTTATTATTTCTTATTGTTTATTTAATATTTAATTAATGTGTATATGCCAATATATGTTATTTGTTTTTTTTAATACTGTTTTTTATTGTTATAGATGTCTAAATTATATTTGGTGGAAAATATGTTTACATTATATTTGGTGGGAAAGAGTATGTTGGAGGATGAGACTTAACTCGTTTGGTATGTATGTCGATTTTTTTTTAATCACAATTTTTTAATTTATTTTTTTTGCAGGTTCGAATTTCAAGTATGAAGTGATCTATCTTAAAGCGATGGCTTAGAGTCCAAAATTTTGGAGTTAAATGTCTTAGTTTTTGTTATCATCCTAAAATGGATGTGGAACCTATGTATTTGACAGCGTAACTATTCAAACTTTGATTATTATTATTATTATATATATATATATGGAATTCAAAATATCAATTTATTGTCTCATATTTAATTTCTCTTATATTCTTAAAAATGATAGTGTTAATTTATGTTAATTTCTCAAAATATCAATTTATAACTTTTGTCTTTATAGGCCATTAATTTTGTGTTTATAACTTTTGTCTTTAAAAAGTGGCAAAGTTGTTAGTTTTGAACTAATGTTTTGTATATTCTCCTTTTTACAATGCATTAAATTAAGCATCAAACTCTTAAATACTTTTCTACTATGTATTAATTTAAATGTTTTTTTTTTTTTTCACAGTGGATTGTTCAAAAACACATGATAAAATTCAACATATTTCATTGTGGATTGTTCTTGGACCTATGGGGACTGATAAAATTCAACATATTTCATTGTGGACTGAAAAAAAATCAACATAAAGTTGAACTCTTGGGTCTATCCTAATATGTATTAATTTAAATGCTTATTTTTATGTTCACTCTGGACTGTTAAAAAACACAAATAAAATTCAACATATTTCACTATGGACTATTCTAGGGCCTATGGGGACTAATAAAATTCAAAATATTTCATTGTGGACTAATAAATTTCAACATAAAGTTGAACTCTTAGGCCTATACTACTATGTATTAATTTAAATGTTTTATTTTGTGTTCACTGTGGATTGTTCAAAAACACATGATAAAATTCAACATATTTCATTGTGGACTGTTCTTGGGCCTATGGGGACTCATAAAATTCAACATATTTCATTGTGGACTGATAAAATTCAACATAAAGATGAACTCTTGGGCTTATGTGGATTATTATTACTCTTTTCCTACTTTTCCATAAAAACATTGATGGTTGCGGGATATTCCAATGTCACTATCGATTGGATAAATTTAAAATCCAACATGAACTTGATATATCTCAACAATTGGAAAGACAAGATCAGAAACTTAAATAATAGATTTGAATCTATCAAATTTATGCACGTGCATAGACAGTTCAACAAAGTAACAGACAAGATCAGAAGCTTAAATAATAGATTTGAATCTATCAAATTTATGCACTTACATAGACATTTCAACAAAGTAGCAAACAACCTCTCAAAAAAGGCACTCAAAGGAAATTTTGGCTGACTCTTTTATGAAGAAATTGTTGATGGAACTATTGTATGTGAAGAAAAATTTTGCATTTTCTAGCTTGGATCTTTACAAATGTCCCTTTTTTGAATAAATTTGGATATGACACTATATGAATTTTTATAAATTTACTACAACGTAAAAATGTGGAAGGAAGGAAAGACTACATATCTTTTTTTATCATAACTTTCTAGATCTATATGTAACAAAAAAATCCATTTGATTCTAATAGAATAACAGTGAAACCGTTTTTTCGCGTGAAAAAATAAAAAAATAAAAAAAAGAACTAAGAAAATTAGTGTAACAATGGGTTAGAAGACATACAAAGAAATAATCACTTGAACAAATGGAAGAATGAAGAAAGCCACTACAAATATTACAAATTAAGAGAGACACACACAAGGGGCTCTACACACACTTGAATTTGAACCCAGAACATTTACATGGTCTTTATCATTTCGATATTTTCAGAGAGACATGGTTTCACATTTACATAAAAATCTCAATTTACATGAACATCTCAATGAAAGGGTTTAATAGTTTTTGAATTCACCTTCTTTCTCATACGAACAACTATGAGAAAAATACAAAGATGGTAACAAAGACACAATAAGAGATAGAAGAGATATTGAGATCAGTCATGTAATATTTTGTCTTGTCTTGATTTTACTTGCACTATGTTTATTTATATAAAATATTGGATGAAATAATTTTAATATACTATTTTCTTGATTTCAAAAACAATTATCAAATTAAATAGTTTCTTATGAAATTTCAAAATGAAATATTCAAAAAAATGTGACATAAAAATTAAATTTTATAGTTCGTCAAATTTTATAGTTTCTTATAAAATTTCACAATGAAATATTCAAGAAAATGTGAAATAAAAATTATAGTTTCTCACTTATAATTTAAATTTTGTTTGATTTAGAAATATGGTTGAAAGTAGTCAAAACAAGTCATCAAAGTTAATATAAGTCTAACAATGAAAATAGTCAAAACAAGTCATGAAATTAATATAAGTAAGCATTATTCATTAAAATTTATATTGATATTAAAATTTATCAGAATTTAAAGTTTTTCTAAGCCATCAATAGTCCTTTATAATGACATGGAAATATGTCCTAGTTTTGACATGAAGTTATCATTTTCATATGAAAAAACATTGAGCAATCAAATTGCAAATAATGAACGCATTTATCCTATATGTAGTAAATTGGTTACATGCATTAAAGGATTTGTGTATACGATTTGGATAATTTGTAGGATTAAAGTATAATCATCCAAAGTATAGGTCAATTTAGGTTCCCTAGATGCAATCTATAGGTTTTTCCCTAAAATTGTAAATAAGGCTTGTTAAACTTTATTTAATTCATCAAAAATATAATTTTTCTTAATTGAATCCAAACCATGAAAGTAAACTAAACTGGAAATGATTCTAGAATCCTAGATATTCATAAATATGTGTACTATGTTCTTTAATAAAAGTGATAGTCTTTAATAACATGTCGATTGTCGTTGGTGCTTTCTATGTTATCAAGACTCCGTTGAGCATGTATATATGGAACGTGGACAAATATTGTGACTTGATCAGAATGATAATATTAATTATGTATTTCTTTTTGTGCAGTGAATGTATAATTCTTTGCAAAATCAACTACAAACAAAATTGTCCCTGGTGGAAACATGACGTCGACGCATGCTCCCTCCACAATCCACAGATTGGAAGGTCCACGTCAACACAGGATCTTTCCTTTACCACTGGCCTGAAGAACTCTAAACAGCTCTTCTATTTCCCTATCGGGAAATCTACACCCACAGCAAACTCTCACGGGATCTCCTCTTTACACTTGGGAGATCGGACTCCGTGACTTCGCAAATCCAGTGGTCAAGTGTTGGTATCTTGAATCCCCGAAACCCGAAATAGTCAACGCTGACCTTTCCTCATTCCTTTTCGAGATTTTCCTTATCGCGATTTCGGCGATCGCGGTGTCAAGAAACTTGTCCCCACGATTCCCGAATCCTGATTTGCCGAAACTCTGATATACTCACAAGCTTTGACTTTTCAACGCCCCTTCACTTCATCGGTACTTCGGACTTCGCAATATCGTGAATCCTAATGCAAAGGTTTCGGAACTTTACCCCACGAAACTCTGAAACAGTGTGCCACCTGTCCACTCGCTGACTCTTATGGTCCCACGCCATTCTCTTAGCTTTCGGGATATCGCAGGTCATGATTCCGCGATTTTCGTTGCAATGTTTACGGGACTTCCACCCACGAAAACCTGATATAAGTATATACATGTAAATCCAACGACCCTTGTGGCTTGGATCTATGGTACTCCCCCTGAGCTTAGAACCTTTCGATACTTCCGTCGTAACTCCCCTGCTTCTCTGTGAGATCTGATGGCTCACGGGATTTCACGAATTCTCTTTAGAGAATTCCAACCGTCCGTCCTTCCTGATGATTTCTGCAAAATGAACCAAGTATTCCTCCGTGAAAACTTTTTCACCCGTACACAAACTTGCGACGCCTGCTAAACACTCCACGGCACAAGCTTCATGTGCTTCTCTTTGGTGATTACTCGAAGGTCGTATACCTCCTGAGCTTACTCTCAGCGTCAAGTCTTAAAGAAGAATCTTGCGCGCACTCCTTGCGGCCACCTTCAAACACTTCCAAGTGTTGAATCATTTCGACTCTACACACACCTTCAGCAACAATCTTAAAATGCTTTGCTCAAGTTCGCAACTCTGAGGCTTAGCTTGGCCTGCGCACTCCTTGCACGACTCCTGTGCCAACTACACTTCTGAGGAAATGAGAACAAAAGTAAAACTATCTGAGTTTTCAGAGACGCAACCATGAATTCTTGTCGACGCACTCCTTGCGGACACTTCAACTGCACTCCTTGCAAGAACTCTTGCTCAGATAGAGAAATAATTGAAACTCATTCCTCTCCTCTTTCCTCTCAGATTTCAAACATTCAACAAGAAATCATGCATACATAGCATAAAAGCAATTGCATGACAGAAAGAGTAAAACATTCATGAGCATAACATTCAAAGATGCATACACAGAGAATATATGAACACCATGAGCCTGAATCACAACTTTCTTTGTATTAATTTAGAACTTCTATACATGGAGTCTGCTACACAGCTCTCTGCTTCTCCTCTATGCTCTTCATACACTCATGTTGCTTCTTCCTCGAATGATGTTACAATACACAATGAGGGTGTCTATATCCCGTTTCCCTCTTGCGCTCTAAAACTGGCCCCTGGTATGAGATCAATATGATGACTCACACTTCTGATCGGTGGCAATGAACGAGGTAGTTCGTCCACTGCTATATCAGCGAACTCTTCCAGTAGTTCCTGGACTTCGTCTAGTAAATCATCTACCCTTGTATTGGTCAAAACAATTCTAGGCTTTCTGACCAAAATGAATTGCGGTTCTTCCTTCTTCTTAACCTATGTAAGAAGTTCCTTCCCACTCATGAGAAGTACAGTGTTGTTTACTTCCGGTTTCACCTCCTTATCCTTGATTAGAAGTAACATATGAGTCCTCCCATTCTTCTCTAGGGTGTATGTGTTCATTCTCTCGTCATGAATCACATTTCTGTCATATTGCAATGGTCTACCCAGCAATAGATGACAAACATCCATAGGAATAACATCACAGAGTATCTTATCATTATATCCTCCTATCTTAAATTCAACCAAACATTGTTTAGTGACAGTTACCTGGTGTCCTTTTTGTAACCACGAAACTTTGTATGGGCTTGGATGATCAATCGTCTCCAGCTCCATCTTTTCTACCATCTCCGTAGAAACGAGATTATCCATGCTACCATTGTCTACAATGACCTTGCATACCCTGTCCTTGGTCTTGCAAGCAGTCCTGAAAAGTCTAGTCCTTTGGACTGAATTCTCCACTTCCTTCTCTGGTGTCAACAAAGCTTTTCGCATCATCAACGATCTTCCGCCTTCAATGTCTTCTGCCTCAACATCCCGCCTCTGTGCCTTGGCAATGTGAGCTTCTCCACTCTCCTTCTTTTCGTCTCGACACTCGTACGACTTGTGCCCATTCTTCCCACATGTGAAGCATGTTATTACTCCACCTCTTCCTCTTCCTCTACCTCTACTACGAGGAAAAGTATTATTGTCAGCATAATCTCCTCTCTGTTCAGTATGCTGCCCTCTCTGTGAGGTTCCACCTCTTTCAGTTCAAGTCTGAGGTTTCTTCCAGTCCTCCTTGGGCTTCTGATATTTATCCTGGGCAACTGATTTGCCTCTGGGCTGACTTCTGCCTCGACCTCTCTGACTCTTCTTTCGGCTCAGCTTCTCTTCCACTTTCAGAGCCATTTGACAAGCATCTTCCACCGTTCAGATGGTTACCATGCTCATCTCATCCTGAATATCATATCTCAGGCCATTCATGTATCTGGCTAATTTTTCATCATCGCTCTCCCGATGACCTGCCCTGATGTTCAGCTTATAGAATTATTCAGTGTATTCTTTCACTATCATCAGCTTCTGTCTCAGGTTCTGCATCCTCCTAAATAGAGAAATTTGATAATCCCTGGGGATGAATTTTGCCTTCAGCTTCGCGATCATTCTGTCCCAGCCTTTGATCTTATGCTTGCCTTTGCAGCGTCTATCATCTTGTAGTTCATCCCACCACAATGTTGCATGTCCTTTCAACCTTGTGATAGCATGCTTGACCTTCTTGTCCTCTTCGACATCTTCATAGTCAAAGTATGTGTCTAGAGCTCTAGTCCGGTCTAGAAGCTCCTCTGCATCCAAATTTCCCTCATAAACTGGAATGTCCATCTTCGCTCTTACACCCATTCTTGCAATAGCTCTGATCAAACGTTCATATGATGCATATTCAACTGCAACTTCTTCTTCATGTTCAGCCTCAAATTCACTCTCGGAATCACTAAGATCCCCCACACTAACTGTGCATCTTTGTGCTATCTCCATGTCTTCGAGTCTGGCTCATAGATCACGCATCTCTCTCTCCATGGTTGGATCAGTCATCTACCTGCCTCTTCTTCTCGGCATTTCCCTATCCTATGGTGGATTGGGTGCTTGCATGTCCCTTCTAATTGGCAGCATGGTGAATTCTCTTTCTCTACTACAGAAAGCAAAGAACCTTTCTGTGCTCTGATACCAAACTTGACGTCGACGCACCCTCCCTCCACAATCCACAGATCGGAAGGTCCACGTCAACACAGGATCTTTCCTTTACCACTGGCCCGAAGAACTCTAAACGGCTCTTCTATTTCCCTATCAGGAAATCTGCACCCACAACAAACTCTCACGGGATCTCCCCTTTACACTTGGGACATTGGACTTCGCGACTTCGCGAATCCAGTGGTCAAGCGTTGGTCTCTCGAATCCTCGAAACCAAAAATAGTCAACGTTGACCTTTCCTCATTCCTTTTCGGGATTTTCCTTATCACGATTTTGGTGATCGTGGTGTCAAGAAACTTGTCCCCGCGATTCCCGAATCTCGATTTGCTGAAACTCTGATATACTCACGAGCTTTGACTTTTCAACGCCCCTTCACTTCGTCGGCACTTTGGACTTTGCAATATCGTGAATCCTAATGCAAAGGTTTCGGAACTTTACCCCACGAAACTCCGAAACAGCGTGCCACCTGTCCACTCACTGACTCTTGTGGTCCCACACCGTCCTCTTAGCTTTTGAGATATCGCGGTTCGTGATTTCACGATTTCCATTGCAATGTTTACGATACTTCCACCCACGAAAACCCGATACAAGTATATACGTGTAAATCCAACGACCCTTATGGCTTGGATCTACAGTCCTACTCCCCCTGAGCTTAGAACCTTTCTATACTTCTGTCATAACTCCCCTTCTTCTCTGTGAGATCTGACGGCTCACAGGATTTCGTGAATTCTCTTCAGAGAATTTCGACCGTCCGTCCTTCCTGATGATTTCTGCAAAATGAACCAAGTATTCCTCCGTGAAAACTTGTTCACCTACACACAAACTTGCGACGCCTGCTAAACACCCCACGGCACAAGATTCTTGTGCTTCTCTTTGGTGATTACTCGAAGGTCTTATACCTCCTGAGCTTACTCTCAGCGTCGAGTCTTAAAGAAGAATCTTGCGCGTACTCCTTGCGGCAACCTTCAAACACTTCCAAGTGTTGAATCCTTTCGAATCTGCACACACCTGCAACAGCAGTCTTAAAATGATTTTCTCAGGTTCACAACTCTGAGGCTTAGCTTGGCCTATGCACTCCTTGCACGGCTCCTGTGCCAACTACACTTCTGAGGAAATGAGAACAAAAGTAAAACTATCTGAGTTTTCAGAGACGCAACCCTGAATTCTTGTCGACGCACTCCTTACGGACACTTCAACTGCACTCCTTGCAGGACCTCTTGCTCAGATAGAGAAACAATTGAAACTCATTCCTCTCCTCTTTCCTCTCGGATTTCAAACATTCAAAAAGAAATCATTCATACATAGCATAAAATCAATTGCATGACAGAAAGAGTAAAACATTCATGAGCATAACATTCAAAGATGCATACACAGAGAATATATGAACACCATGAGCCTGAATCACAAATTTCTTTGTATTAATTCAGAACTTCTATACATGGAGTCTGCTACACAGCTCTTTGCTTCTCCTCTATGCTCTTCATACACTCATGCTGCTTCTTCCTCTAATGATGTTACAATAAACAATGAGGGTGTTTATATCTCGTTTCCCTCTTGCGCTCTAAAACTGTCTAATCTACACATTCAATTCTACCTACTTGCATTAACTACTTTAAATGCCTTCTACCTACTAAGGATGAGAGAAAATTGCTCAAGGTCCGTTTACATTTTACAAGTGCACTTCTTCTTAATGGTTTCATTTAGGATTGCGCAACAACTTCAAGGTGATTTCAAAATTTGTGTTGGGCGCTTTTCTAGCTGTCCGTTGTCTCTGCGCTGGCTTGCTTGATGTTGGCGATGCTCCTGCATCAAAACACTTCCCAGTATTTTTTGAATTGTAGGTATTTCCATTGATCTCTATGTGAATGCTTGGTGTATTTATAAATTTATTCCTCAAACTTCTTCAAAAAATCTATCACAGATTTTATCTACTATCAAAACAATCCTTTTGGAAATAACATTTGAAGAATGTGGATTCGTGTTGTTGATATATTCATATCTCTTCCAATTGATTGTTATATTAGAAAATGATTGATCATTCATATAAATATGATACTTTGCGTGAAACAAACTTAGATTTCCACAACAATCACATTTCTTTCCACCAACACATTTTTTTTGTAAAATAAATCATCACCTTTTCTTTCACATAGAATTTCAGATATAAAAGCACGGAATGTGGAAGGAGGAGGTGAACATGGACATAATTTTTTTTTAAAATCAAAAAACGTGTCATAATACAACTCAAATTCCACATGATAAAAACAACAACAAGTTGTTAGCAACATTACTTGTCAGGGGCACCAGAGTATTCAGGATTGAAAATGGCGCGAGGAGCGCTGGGCATAGCTCACAGGAGAAATCTATTTCGGGCTTAAATCAAGTGAGAGGGCACTTCATTCTTCTGTGGCAAGAATTCATCAACAGAGCAGAGCAGCGATTGATGGGTAATTGTAGATTAACCAAGTCACGTCAAGTATAACGCCTAAATTTTTAAGGAAGTCAACGGTTGGAATCCTTTAGGAGGCACTCGCGAAGTTACGAGGGTCGTTGATCGCAAGTAGTTCAGGCATAGTAGTTATTTCTCGAACTCGGGGTTCGTAAGTTCGGAGGGGGAACCATGTCTTTTAATTGTGCGAGATTGTGAGTTGCGAAAAAGTGCCCAGAGGGGGTCAACCTTCGCTGACCATCGTGTCTTGGGACTTCGTGAGGGGAGAATGCCAAAGTTCGATACTCCAACTCGCAAAGCCGCGAGTTGCGAGACGCATTAGTGCCTGGGCTCTAGCCAACGGTTACATGCAAAGAGAGCCGACCAAAAAGGGGGTCGACCCATATCGCCATATCGGGGTTCGGGAGTTTAGAAAGGGGA
>SNQJ01S0106980.1:40690-63488 GCA_010110895.2 Picea sitchensis | reverse complement strand
TTCCGGTGGTATGTGGCACGTCACGTGCCACATACCACCGGAAACAACATGATGTATACTATCCATCCATGGGTGTTGTATCTGCATGTGCATTTTCCTTCATGTCCAAATAACTTCATCAATATTGTGGTCCAAAACCCATGACTAGGGTAGACATCCATGAATTACTAGGCAAAGCTAACTGATAGGCGACTTGTCCCACATGCTTGAGTACGGTATAAGAACCATAAAATTTGGGAGCTAGCTTCTGACAATGCTTGGCCTTGAGGGAAGTTTTCTTGTAAGGTTGTAGTCGAAGAAACACCTGATCCCCTTCTGCAAATTGACGTTCAGAGGGACCTTGATCTGCTTGTTGCTTCATGTGATTCTGTGTCATGACCAAATACTCTCTAAGGGTACGGAGAATAGCCTCTCGAGCTATAAGTGTTAGGTCAACCACCTGGACCTTCGAGGCACCCGATAAGTCTGAGAGAACTTAAGGTGGCTTCTATCCATATACCACTTCAAAAGGAGTCATACGTGTAGCTGTATGATATGAAGTGTTGTACCACCATTCAGCTAGGGGTAACCATTGAGCCCACTAATTTTTCTTTTCAGAGGCAAAACACCACAAATATGTTTCCCAACACTTGTTGACAACTTCCATTTGGCCATCAGTCTGGGGATGATATGTTGTTCTGAGATGCAATTTGGTGCCTTGTATCTTGAACAGTTCTTGCCAAAAATTGCTTGTGAAAGTTGGGTTGTGATCAGAAACAATAGAGTGCGACATGCCATGAAGCTTGAAGACCTGATCCATGAATATTTGAGCCACTGTGGATGCTATAAATGGGTGTTGAAGGGCACAGAAATGAGCATACTTGGAAAGGCGATCAAAAACCACCATGATGATGGATTTATTTCACAATTTGGGTAAGTCGATAATAAAATCCATAGAGATATCTTTCCAAATAGTAGGTGGAATCGGGAGCAATTGTAGTGTGCCCAGTGATTTGATCCACCCTGATGCCATATTTTCCAACCAAATGACCCAAGTATTCTACTTCTGAGGTGCCAAAAGCACATTTAGACTATTTCAGGAAAAGTTGGTGCTGAGAGAGTAGATGGAGAACTTGATCCACATGAGAAAGATGGTTTGTCTAGGTTTTTCTATAGATGAGGATATCATCAAAGAAAACTAAGACAAAATGGTGGAGAAAAGGACAGAAGACATGATTCATGAGGCTTTGGAAGGTGGAGGGGGAATTACACAATCCAAAGGGCATGGCCAAAAACTCATAGTGGCCCTCATGAGTTCTAAAGGCAGTCTTGGGAATTTCTACCTCTTTCATACATATCCGGTGGTAGCCCGAATGGAGATCCAGTTTAGTGAATAATTGGGAACCACTCAATTCATCCAGGAGGTCATCAATGATAGGAATGGGGAATTTTTCTTTGATGGTAAGTTTGTTGAGGGCACAAAAGTCAGGACACATTCACCAAGAACCTTCTTTCTTCAGGACCATGACCACAGGAGACTAGTAGGGGATCGTACTAGGGCAGATAATGCCTGCATTAAGGAGTTCCTGGACCATTTTCTCAATTTCATTTTTTTGGGAAAAGGGGTGACGATACGGACAGATATTGGGAGGAAGGCTTCCGGGAACAAGGGGAATGGAATGATCATGAACACCATGGGAAGGAGGGAGGCTTTGGGGAGTAGAAAAGACCAATTTATGTTTAGAAAGGATGGCTTGGAGGTCTTGCGGTACCGAGGGTTTCTCTGTTTCTTGTATGGCATGGAGTTGGGTGATAACACCAGAATGACCCTTTTTGAGCAACTTTTCCATGCGATGGGAACTAATGATCTTAGGTGAACCAACGGTGATGCCTTGGAACTTATATTGGTGGCCCTCCTGGTCAAATTGCATGGTTAATTCTTTAAAATCCATGAGAATGGGACCCAAAGTCCTTATCCAGTCTACACCCAACACAATGTACAAAGATCCCATGTCGATAGAAAACATATGGGATTTTAGGTGGTAGTCACCAATTTGGAGACACACATTTTCACAATGCCCTCCACATTTCATGGAACCACCATTGGAAATCATGATTTGGAAATTATTGACAGCATGGATGTAGCAATGAGTTTCTTGGGCAATGCGGCGATGAATAAAATTATGGGTGCTGCCACTATCAACCAAAATGATGACCTTCCGATGCTTGATGTAACTGATTAGCTTGAGGGTTTGGGGAGCAGAGAATCCAGTGAGAGCATTGAGGGAAATGACTGGTTCTACTTCGGGAGGGTCTGAGGGATGGGTTATGTCAGTAGATTCAAGTGACTCAGACATAGAGGGAGTTTCTTCATCTTCTTCTGAAATCTCCTCGGAGATGGTTGTAAAAAGATTTTGTTCTTTACACTTTTGGCTCGGGAAGTATTTGTCATCACAGTTATAACACAGGCCTTTGAGTTGGCGTTCAACCATTTCAACCTTGGTCAATTTTTGGATCTTTAGTGGAGAAGAGGGAGTAGTGGGATTTATTGGTTTAGGGTGAGGGATAAAGGAGGGTTTTCCATTTTGAGTAGATACAACCTGTTGTGATTCTTTCTTTCTTTTGGTAGCCTCCACCCAACTCTCAGGCCAATCCATGAGGACATGGGCCCGAATTTCATCCTTGAGGCCGCTGATAAGAAACTCTCAGAAAAAGGCATCAAACATGCCCTATGTTCTAAAATTCAGGCGCTCAAAGGAATCTATAAAGTTGTCTGTTGTTCCTAATTGTTTCAGCTTTGTCAAATGACCTAAATGGTTGGTGTCAGTGTCAAAGTGTTCATAAAGCTCTCCCACAAAGTGTGTCCAAGCAATATACCCTTGATGAGAAGTTTTTCTCCATTGCCAACGTTCTTGATCTAGACGGAGAACACCATACCAAATTTTTGCCAAGTCATCTATAATGTCGTATAAAGAGAAGTAATGTTTCATTTGGGTTACCCAACCAGTGGGTTCTGAGCCATCAAATTTGGTCACATCCACCCACGGAAGGTGTAGTTCACGTTGAAAGTGATGGTTCTGCAAGGTATGGGAATGAGAGGAATGGTCACCTTCAGTATGTGGAGGTGAGGAAGAGGAAGGATTATCTATAGGGATATGCAGTTTGGTGTAGAGTGCCGAAAAGACTGATTCAAGATGGGTGGTGAGGTCTTGTTTGACTTACCCCATTGAGGACTGCATGGCTGTATTGATGGTGACAACATTGGCACTGAGTTGTTTCACTTCTTGTTGGGTCTCAATGAGACCAGATTGCAAGGTGTTGAAGCGAGCTTCCAACTCTTGGCTACGAGTATGGGCCATGAGGATAAGGAAATTGAAAAGGGGTGGGCGGGATAAAACGTTTTCGCCGAAAAAATGATATGGATGAATGTGATAAGGGTGAAGAGATGAATCCAATGGAATAGCTCTCAAATAATGGTGAAAAAAATTCCAGATATTTTTTTTTGTTTTTGTTTACAGAGTTATACTCCGGTCTGAAGAATACTGCAGAGAGGAAATTCCCAAATGCTTAACTAGAAATAAATGAGTATTTACTTGGCAACCTGAACACAACTGCATGACAATAGATCTTGTTTGTTTTAATTTGTTTATGTTTTTGTCCCCCAAGGGTCAGGTATTCAAGAGATATATAGACAAGGGCTTACCTTGTGCTATAGCTCTCTGAAATATGTGTGGGGTCCAATAGTAGTACTTGGCCCAATATCTCAGGGCACTAACTAAGGAGGATAGATCGTACCCTTAGCCGTACTACCCAACTACCCAGGTACTAGAGAGTATCTTCCCGAGTGTTGTTCTCGGTGAAACTATAGCAGTCAGGCAGCTGATCGGTTTATCTAAAGAGGGCTTTAGGTAATCTAGGTCGATCCGTACACAGGTGTTGTCTAATGCGCTACCACTCGAAGGGGTACCAAAAGGGGTTACAAGGGTGGCCAACAAATGTGCTCTTAAGTACCACTTGTATTTCCTATATGTATGAATCCCTCAACCATGGGTTTATGCGCATAATGACAGATCTTTGTGGCTTAAAGACGTCGGAATATGTCTCTACCCTGGAAAAAAAAATTAACCCACACTTTATGCTGAGGAAAGTGCTCTGATACCACTTGTAATATACCAGATATAAAATGTATGCAAAACTAAAATAAAATTCTAGTAATGGTAGAATAACAATAATATAACCAAAACATTCACCACAATAACACTGAAATGATATAAGAATAACAACAGAAATAACATTTTGAATCTGAAAGAAATGTTCACGGGCCTCTTCGAGGGGGAAACCTCCAGTTGAGCAGAACTCTATTACAATAATATCCAAGATAGGGTTCTCATACCCTCGACTCCTATTTATACTAAAAAGAGGCATATAGAGGAAGATCCTTCTAGAAGCGGAAGCTTCTGTTAGGTATTCTTACATCCACCTTATTCTATTTTATTGAAAGGCCTTATTAATATTGACCTTTATTACATATGAATATATTGTTCTACCTATGTGCGGGTTAGGACCCTAACATTTGATGAATCCATAGCTAAAAATACATATTTTTCCACATATACACACCCTATCTACTATACAACATGCGTATATGCAGGCTTCTCCACTATAGCCCACATACATCGGGATTTGTGCTAGAAAATACAAAAATGAAGTTGAGTTTCCATGTCACAACAGGAGTTCTCTGATCCTTGGCCTTCCATATACTTGAAACATTTCGACTCAGCCCTTCAGTTGCAATTTGAAGGCTATAAGAGCACAATTCCGAGCTATGGAAAAGATGAGAAAGCATTCAACTTTGAGAGCAAAGTTACTCTAGAGAAATTACTTCATATTGAGTCTGCATCCCTTTGTTCCTCAAGCCTGAACACATTGTTCAACCCCCAAGCTCTTTCCCTATTGTTGAGAGAACCTCATTGTCTCTTTTCTATGAGCTTGCCTTTGGTAGAGGATTGAAGTGGTGGAGACCCAGTTGGAAGGAACTTCGTTTCTTGGTTCTGAACCGTGCCGACACGGAAGTCTGTAATGTTATCACTTATGTTGAAATACTCATTTCCCGTCCTATTGGTATCATGCAAATATATGATTATTATCCATGGGCATGTTTGTAATGTTTATTGATGGATTATGCTTTCTAATGTGTTAACCTTTTATATTATCATTATATGCTTTCTCTACTTGTTTGTTGAGAACTTGTCGTAGGTATAAAGCTTTGGGTCGAAGTGCTCAACGGTGGACATCTTCAAACGTCGGAATGAAGTAGGCTTCTTTCTTATCTCGCTTGCACATTGGTTTATAAAGAATATGTTGGAATTGAGTAGATTTATGCAGTCATACCTATCTGTTGTGGTTTACCCTTGCCATAGAGAGTTTTTCCCTCGTAATAGAATTGATGACTCAACTAGGGAGAAATCTTCTTTCTAAGGGTTGGAGTACTTTTTATCCTTGCATTTCTCTTTTTCCTTTGTGTTTCTTGTTGTATCACTGCTTGGAATATTTTTTTCACTCTGGGTCTGAGTTTTTAGCCTTTTTCCCTTACCTAGCCATGTTTTCAAGCCTGTATGTGCCTTTTTCCTTGACATTCATGTACACATGCGTGTTGTCTCATTGCAAGCTGCGTATATATGCATTGTTTGCTTGAACAGTCATGTATACTACTTTTCCTTGTATGTTTGCTTGGTTTTGTGATTGTTGGGTGGGATTTGATAGTTGTTGAGCCTTCTTAGGTCTCTGTAGAGCCTGTTAAGCTTCTCCGGGTTGACGGGAAACCTGTTTCGAGTTGAATTTTTGGGCGGAGTCTTTCTCATTGTTTTTAATTTTTTATTTTTCCTTGAACTCTGGGTTTTTTCATTGGCCGCTTGGTATTCTTCTTAAGTTATTTTGTTTATACGCAGTAGAATTTATATATCAGGTTGCTTATCAGTCCATGAATTTTCTTTTTAATATATTGAAATACAAAAAAATAGGCATTTTACATTGCTTGGCATTTTTTTCTTCTAAATCTTTATCATCAACTTAGTGCATTTAGTGAAAGTTTGCATTTTACTTCTGAATTGCAGAGTTGAAATTGAAAATTGCACTGTTTTTATACACATATCATTCATTGAAAAAATAAAATTAGACTTTGCATTATATTTATATTTATTTTCTTGTAGAGTCATAATATCATGAGTTTCACTTCCATACCCTTTTGAGTAATCACGACCAATAAAATTTATGCTTTAAACTAAAATTGATTAGTCACGATTTTATTTTTTGTGGTACACAAACTAGTCTAGGATTTAGTGCCTTGGAATAGGATTTTGTGAGTAAACTTCTCCAAGGAAATTAAATCAACATATGTGTCTGAGAGAGGGATTTGAGAAGTCCATTGCATAATTGGTAAGATTAGGAGGCTCCGCTCACACCGGAGTTAATCATAAGGTCATGCAAATTTAGTTGAAGGGATAACCCCCAGATACTCGCCTAATGTTAGAGATATTTCTGTGGATTTATTCGTATTTAGGGATCTTGCTAATACCCATACCTCTATGAGAGGTAGTGCTTTCAAGGTTTCAATATTTTCTACCCTACCCATACGGTAACCCAGACTTACGACTACTCGCATGTGCATCTGTTATACAGTGGTTTATTAGTTGCTTGACTTATGTATCTCATAGGTTACTTGCAGGGATCATTTTTGTTGTACCCTGGGTCAGATAGGGGTTGGACAACACATAAAGTTTATGGAATATTACCTCTCTGGGGGATCTGACCGACTGGTTGTTAATCCCACGAGGGCCCCTATAATTGATTATGTTACCTCCAAACTTTAGCGGGGAGTCTCAGGTCCCTCTTGGATGAGACATACCTTCTTTAGCGAGGAATGCCACTTAGCCACTTTAGCCCGTTTGCATGCATATTGGTCATTTGACTTTTTGGTATGCTCTTTGATTACTAGTTGGCCTTAAGAGTTTATATTGAGTTATCTTTATCATGGATAGTGGGGTTCCTTTGGCCCCCTCATTTACTACCCCCCCATGGCGTTCATGGGGGAAAATCCGTCTATTTTTTATAATGGTATGCAAAATTATGGTACTCATTCAATGCCTTGGGTCTCTAATCATTTTTCTCATGGTATGTCTGATATGTCGTCGCACTTTCCATCCTCTGTCTCGCCTCCTTATGAGAATACAAGTTTTGGGTCTAGGGGCATGATGCCTCCTTCTTATCCCTCTCTGTTTGGTGGGAGTCATATCCTTCAAACACCTCTTACGGTAGGAGGTTGGAATATTCCTTCCTACGAATCCATTGTGCAAGAAGTAAGTGCCCAATTAAGCAATCATTATACTTATTACACTTCGTCCACTTATCCTTCTTCCACCATGTCGGTTCCTACAAACACTTTTCCCATGTTTGACCTCCATCTATCCTCTGGTGTTTCATCTGGGGGAAGTTATTTTTGTAGTATGGGAAACCCCCTTCATGAATTTCCTTCGTCTGGGGGCAACATATATCCTCACATGAGTAACCCTTGTCATGTCGCTTTCTCTTCACAAGCGACTTCCTTAGTGTCGATGCATGTACAAAACTTTATAGATCATTATGGAGGAGGATACTATCTTGTTGGATAGGGACAAGGTGTAAACCAGGATCCTTCATGGCCTGCAATTTCTCAGAACCAATCTTTCCTTGGACCTTGGTCTCAAATGTCGCAATTCACTACCACCACTAGTCCAGTCATTGCATGTCATACTCGAACTATATCACCAGCCTCTGCTAGTCATGTTGGAGATTGGACGACAACCTATGTGAGTCATGTTGAAGACCTACAACCATCCACTGCAAGTCATGTTGGGGGTGCAAGTCCAGTCATTGCATGTCATACTGGCATTACATCACCAACCTCTGCTAGTCATGTTGGAGATTGGTCGACAACCTATGCGAGTCATGTTAAATACATACAACCAGCCGCTGCAAGTCATGTTGGGGGAACATGTCTGGTCACTTCTAGTCACATTAAACATACATCACCAACCTTTGTTAGTAATGTTGGGGATTCATCACCAACCTCTGCCAGTCATGTTGAAAATTTTCCACTAGTCTTTGCAAGTCATGCTGGGAGCATGTCACCAACCATTGCAAGTCATGATGGGGCATTCATGTGATTGAGAATCCTAGATGTCTCAGACATAATCCTATATTCCTTTTCAAAACTTGTGAAGGAAGTCACCTTACGCGTTTGTGTCATTGTACTATTGGGATACCAAAAGCGTGGGGCTCACCTAAGGGCCCTTCGGGTTCTAAGGCATCTATGGTTTCACAACACTCCTCTCCTTCTTTGGTTGATGCAACAGTCATGTCGATGTAATCTTTGGCTGACACCATTATCTCACATCCCATTCAACCTGTGGTCGTGTCGATGAAATATTCGATAGACACCTCTCCTATGTTCAGGGGTGATGCATCTCTTGACCTTGTTGTATCGCATATTGTTCAACCAATGGTCATGTCGATGAAATCTTTGACCGACAACACTCTTTATTTTTGGGGTGAACCACTTCTTGACCTTTTTGTTTCGCATCCTATTCAACCAATGGTTGAGGAAGTGTTCATATCGATGCAATATTAGATCGACCCCACTCTTCTCTTGGAGAGTGAAAAGTCTAAGGAAGCGGTCGCGCCAATGCAATTTCTGGTCGATCTCGCTCTTCTGGTTCTGGTTATATACCTTCTATGCCATGTCCTTATCATTTCTAGTACTTCACCTTCTAAAAAAGAGAGATTTCTACTCTTCCCAATTTCTCTCCCTCCAAGTCTTGATGAGGTTCCCTTTGATTGGGATGGTCTTGTGGGGCATCCAATGCCTCCACCTATGTCTTTTCTAGGAAGAGACATTATCCGATATAACACAGAGATGATAACCTCCATTATCACTTTATCCTCCTCGACTTAGAGAGCTTTGGGTCTTCCCAAGCTTGTGTTGGTTCTTCGTAAGATACTGAAATTCCATAGAAGGTTTGCACAGGAGCCTTGGCCTCCACCATGACATGCCGCCTAGAATCTCCCAAATGAGTCTTAGTTAAGCTCTTTTCCGACTCATCTAAAAACTGAAAACATTGTTAAGTGATTTGTTCCTTTCACACTCGTTAAATTGGATCTGAAATGTCATGAGTCTTAGTTAAGCTCTTTTCCGACTCATCTAAAAACTGAAAACATTGTTAAGTGATTTGTTCCTTTCACACTCGTTAAATTGGATTTGAAATGTCATGAGTCTTAGTTAAGCTCTTTTCCGACTCGTTACCAAAAATAGAAAAGATTGTCGAGTGAACTTGTCTTTTTCACACTCGTAAATTGGATTCAAAAATATTTCTATTTGGCACAAGTTTATCCCTTTTTCACACCAAGTAGACTAAAAGACATAAAAAAGGACATTTTTTGGTGTTAAGTTGTGATTGCATCTCATGCCCTCGCTTGCAGTGTTGAGCCTTTAGCCAGTTCTCTCTTTGCGTTATAAACTGTTTCCTAAGCAGTTTTTGCTTCCTCAACCAAGCAGAGCCTTGTTTATATCCTTCATAATTTGACACCCTATACACTGGAGGGAACATCACCCCAAGTGTCCATCTCCCACATGAATTTCCTTGCATTGAGCATAGGTACGTTCCACTACTGGAACTAGTTTTGTTTACTTGTGACACTCATTTCCTCCTTTATATCATAGCATTCATTTGTTATGGAAAAAACAAAAAATGATGGGTGGGAAGGGAGTACTATATTATATTTGGAATAAGTGTGTCACCTTTGAATAAAGCACAAATTTATTGAGTCCTTGTGTCATCATAATTTTGGGTTTAGCATGGCCTCAGGAAGCTGATCCCGTTACAGAATTTTCTCTACCGACTGGTTACTATTCCAATCCCTACAAAGAACATTATTGATGCCTCATGTATCTAATAGATACATCATTGAGTCTATGTTGTCGGAGTCTACCATATGTCTCATGCTCTTGTTCAAAGGAAGTCTATCAACCTGTGTCGGCCATTTATCGAAACTCTTGACTTTTCATGTCAGCCATACCCTCAATTTGTATCAGAATCAAATGATATTATGGACTTATCATGCACCCTAGCCTTACTTTCATCATTGGTAGGTCACCTTGAACCCATTAGTCGACATTTCATCATTGGTCATTGACTGGGTGGTTTCCCTTGTGTTCAATGGAAAGACATCTATTCACACTTTTAGATTCATGGAGTGTCTTGGATGCCATTACCTTATTGGTGGTTTCCTCACCTTTGTCAACAGTTTTCATCATTGGTTGCTATTCAGAGGGTCTTTTTCATGTACCGCTTGCATTTGGCACACATGAAAGATGCACAGGGTCATTAGTTCCTGCACATGTTCTTCGTCTAATCTCCACCAAATTATGAAGCTCCTGGTTTGTTCCTTGTGTTGACTGATGAGAGATTCCTTAATGCTCTCCTTTCAGCAGGTCTCTTTCCATCGACTTCAGCTCATTTATTCTGGATATGGGACCTAGAGTATTATGAGTACCTTGAGGCTTGCAGTCATTAGTGGCAGGATTTCTCACCATTGACAGATGGGAATGCAACAATGTCTCCTGATCATTGGATTCCTCAAGTGTTCGACACTGACTCCTTTATTCACACTTGTAGGAATGTGCTCAGTGCCTTTATACTTACTTTCATTATTGGTAGGTTGTCTCGCATTTTTTAATGGAATACCTCAATGATCGGTAATCAAATGATGTCTCATTGTGTTCGACCTCAACTCCTTTATTCACATGATGTAGACTTGCACCCTTGGAAGATAGTGTAGAAAACTTGAAGACATCACTATGTGGCCACAACTTTCCTGAGTTGTGGCTTCCCTTTCATTGGACTAGAACCTATTTGACTTCAATAATCATGGGACATCAAATTATACTCCATTGTATACAGATATCTTCAGATTGTTTTTTAGACTGGTTCTACTAGGCCTTGTTCGTGATTATGACAGCTTTTGGAATATAGTTGCATTCACATTTGCCTATTCATGGCCATAGACACTTATTTGTTATATTTTCCACATGGATATACATTTTATTCTATTGAAAACCATATATGTAAAGTCAACACAAATGTAATGAGCAACTAGTCTTTCCAGCTGGGTTTACACCACTTCAGTTCTGGGTTATTTATAATTTATTTTCTCCATCACAGATACTCCTATGATCTCAAATGTTAGGGGGCATCTGTTATAGCAAGATTTTCCTCACCATTTCTATCTTGCACAGAGGGCCCTTTTCCATTTCCCTATGCATACTTGTCATCCATTTTTGATGAATCCATAGCTAAAAATACATATTTTTCCACATATACGTGCCCTATCTACTATACAACATGCGTATACACAGGCTACTCCACTACAGCCTGCATACATCGGGAATTTTGCTAGAAAATACAAAAATGATGTCAGTTTTCCATGTCACGATAGGAAATCTCTGATCCTTGGGCTTCCATATACTAGAAACGTTTCAACTCAGCCCTTTAGTTTCATTTTGAAGGCTATAAGAGAACAATTCCGAGCTATGGAAAAGAGGAGAAAACATTCAACTTTGAGAGCAAAGTTACTCTGGAGAAATTACTTCATATTGAGTCTGCATCCCTTTGTTCCTCGAGTATGAACATAGTCTTCATCCCCCAAACTCTTTCCCTATTGTTGTGAGAACCTCATTGTCTCTTTTCTATGATCTTGCCTTTGGTAGAGGATTGAAGTGGTGGAGACCCAGTTGGAAGGAACTTGGTTTCTTGGTTCTGAACCGTGCCGACACAGAAGTCTATAATGTTATCACTTCTACTAGTCATTTATTAATAGAAATACTCCTTTCCCATCCTATTGGTATCATGCAAATATATGATTATTATCCATGGGCATGTTTGTAATGTTTATTGATGGATTAGTCTTTCTAATGTGATAACCTTTTATATTATCACTATATGCTTGCTCTACTTGTTTTTTGAGAACTTGTCACGGGTATAAATCTTTGGGTCAAAGTGCTCAATGGTGGACATCTTCAAACATCGGAATGAGGTAGGATTCTTTCTTATCTCTCTTTCACATTGGTTTATATAGAATATGTCGAAATTGAGTATATTTCTTTAGTCATACCTGTTTATTATGGTTTACCCTAGACATAGATATTTTTTCCCTCGTAACAATGAAGAAGATATATTCACAGTTTCAAAACAAGGATTTTCAAATACAGATTTGTGGTCCTCATTAGAATGTAGCAGGTAAAGGAATTTTTTTTTAACATACTCTGGAAAAGACAATAGGCACTTGATGAATATGAATAAAATTTCTTGAAATAAATTTTCACTTTGATACCTGACTCTTTGTCCCTTCATATTTTTTTCAAAAGAGCTCGTTCTCCAGTGGAGTCCTTGAATTTCATTGAAGATTTATTAGAGTCGTTAGGTGGAAATTTACAACCTTCTTGTGTTTGACCTCTATCCACCATCCGAAATCAGGTCTAAACCTTGTCATTTCTCCTAGGGAAAATGCAACTTTCATTCCCCATCAATGATGCCAAAATCCGTAAATTTCCCTGGTTGTGGAGGCAAGTCACAGAGGTAACCACAAACCAAGTTACAGGCTAAAAGCTAGCCCTTCCAACCTAGAGAGGGATCTCTCTTTATAGATCAGTCAATAATGATAGGTTATCTAATTGGTACAATGGCTAGATCATTGATGAGGATAGGGTAGAAAATGGGGTTTGGTTGGGAAAAAGGAAAAAAACCATTGGGCTATGGAGTCAAACCCTAAAAACAAATGAAAACAATGACTGGTAGGTAGAACCTTTCATAGGAGCAAAGGATAAATTAGGTGGTTGAAACCTTCAATTTTGAATTTGTTATAGGGGGTGAAAGAGGAAAAAGGAAACACATAACGAAATTAGAGCACCATATAGATTAATTTTGACCTAGTTATGAAGAAAGGACAAAGTTTAAATTCTTTGAGTCTAGAGCACCATTTAGATGAATTCTACACTCTTAAATATCAATTTAAACAGAGGAAAAAATGAGATGCAAGTAGGGACACAAGAGATACATACAAAATATAAGAAACACACTATCATCTCATCACCATTAGAATCATTTTCATGAAGGTTCAGTACTTCTACATTTTCATTTCATTCAGATTAAAAAATTACAATGAAGATAAAAAATACTATAGTTCTGCCAACTCTCCCCCCTCCCTTTTACCTTCAAAGTGCTCAAATATATATATAAGCACCCTTACTAAGATAGAGAATTTGAACTACCCTGCTATCCTATGATTTTGGATCTGATTACATAAAAAAGAAGACAATTTGTAAACTACTTGCTAAAAATAGAAAATTCGTTTTGTTGGAAAATAGGGGTCAAATATAACATCATATCTCTCGAATAAAAGTATTTGTTACAAAATGGGGAGAGGTTTTTGGAGATGAACCCGTTCTTGAGAAAAAACTCTTCTATTTTTAAAAATTCTTCTACATATTCTTGTGATCCACACCCAAAAATGATGACTAAAACAAGAAAACATTAAATGATAGAATTTGGAAAAATGGGCCATAAATATTCATTCGAATATCTCAAACTATGAAACTGTGTAAAAAATGAGAGAGGTTTTTATTATTAAGATCATGTTTGAAAAAAATCTCTTTGGGTTTCTCCAAAATCCTCTCCAGTTGTTCAAGAAATGATATTGAAGTTGATTGCAAAACAATCATTTCCATAACTTGTGTAGCGTGCCATGCAGACTTTGCGTAGCATGTTTGATTTCTTCATTAAAATTTATTTAGGAGGTGGATGAAACACTTTTGGAGGATAAAAATCACTACTAGATCATCCACCAATCATTTCCCAATGTCCTTTAACCCTCTGTGTACCTACAACACTTGTGTAGTGAACTGGTGTGATGTGTTGTGTAAATGTGACCTTTAACATATGTGTAGCATGCTTTGCACAACACAGCTAGTCTTTGCTTCAAGACTCATACAAATGGTGGATGAAACATCTGTGGGGGATATTCATGACTGTTGGGCCACTCACCAATCATTTTCCAATTTTTATCATCTTTAAATATGATAACAGAAATTTGTGTAGCACACTGGTGTGATGTGATGTGTAAATGTGACCTTCAACATTTGTGTAGCGTGCTTTGCTTAGCACAACTATTTTTTTCTTCAAAACTAATCCAAATAGTGGAAGAAACATCTATGGATGATGGTCATGACTTATGGGCCAAACACCAATCATTTCCCAATATTTATCATCTTTAAATATGCTTGTAGAATTTGTGTAGCGCGAGGTTGCTATGCAAACTCTATACAATGCAATTTCTGCAAAACACAAAACTGTTGTATTTTCAAGGGTTCTTCAAAAAACAAAAATGGTGTAGTCATGAACCTAGATCTTAGTGACCTCTGCAAGTTTAAATTATAGAATCATCCTTTTATTTTAAGCTCTTGTCATTGGAGATGCAAGTTTAGTTAAATCTACCATTTTAGGACTCTGTTTGACCTCTTTGCCCTTTAAAACTTATGGAACCTTCAAAACTGAATTCCTCCTTAGAATTAATGTATCTTCTGATGTTTTCATGTTAGATTTATTTTCAACCAATTTCCTCTTCATCTCCCTATTGTACTATAAGATTGTGCTTTCACATGCTTGGCTTCGTTAAGTTGCTCTTGTAATTATTTGATAATTTGGTCTTTATCCTCTGGCTGCACCTGATGTTCATGTATTTCTTGAGCTGAATGTTCAACAGGTTGTGTATGAAAAGAAGGTACAGGTGGTCTTCTGGCAATTGAACTTGTGGTTGGGCTGCTTACCCTGGGTATCTCCTCCACTTCATAGGTAATAAGGAATTCCATAATGATCTTTGATGACCCTTAAAAACATCATGTGGTATTATGTTCCATTACATCATAAAAAAATACCCCGCCTATACCTATGACTTGACTCTTTTTCATATGAAAAAAAAATCTTACTTGAAAATGACTCAATGACCACGACGATATTTATAAGACATAACTCTTTAAAAGGAACACACACACTCAACTGACTCAAGTTGTAATGCATTGGTATTATCAATACCAAGGCATGACCTTGTAATCTATTGACAACCCTATAAATCTACTTTTAAGATCATTTTGCTAATATCTAGAAGGGTGTAGAAGAAGGAAGTCGAGGCTCTACAAGTTCATTCCAATCAAAGGAAACCAGCCTAGGAATTGGAGGGATCATTCTCGAAGAGAGTGGAATGTCCACTTGTTCAGAAGGTACAGAACTAGAAATGCTAAGGACATGGTCGAAAGACACATCACCATCCAAAATAAGAGTGGGATTGACCGAAGATTGCATCAACAATGTCACTTCCTTAGGATTGTTACTCTCCAAGAGAAGAGTGGGATTGACTGAAGATTGCATCATCATGACCACTTATTCAACCATTGGCTAAATAGGATGCAAGACAAAATGGTCAAGAGATGCATCACTCCCCACAATAGTAGTGGTGTCGATTGAAGATTGCATCTGCATTACCATTGGTTGAACAGGATGTGAAACAACATAGTCAAGAGACGCATCAATCCCCAAAAGAGGAGTAGTGTAGGCCAAATATTGCATCAACATGATCGTTGTATCAAAAAAATAAGGACTAGAATGTTGGGAAACCAAATATGACTCAGAACCCGAAGGGCCCCCAAGCAAGGACCATGCTTCTTGTACCACAACAGTAGCAGGGCACAAACGAGTAAGGTGATCTCCTTTGAAAATCCTATAAAGGAACTTGGGCTTACATATTATACATCTAGTCTTCTCAATCGTATGAATTCCCCCATAATGACTTATAGTGGTTGGTGACATGCTCCCAGCATGACTTGCAGAGGCTAGTAGAAGATCTTCAACATGACTTGCATAGGTTGTTGACGAATCCCCAACATGACTAGCAGAGGTTGGTGATGAATCCCCAACATGAATAGTAGAGGTTAGTGATGTATGTGTAATGTGACTAGCAGTGACTAGAGTTGTGCCCCCAACATGACATGCAACAACTGGTTGATGGTCTTCAACAGGACTTGTAGAGGTTGTTGACCTATCTCCAACATGACTAGTAGAGGTTTGTGATATAATTCCAGTATGAATCGTAGTGACTGGACTTGTGATTCCAACATGACTTGTAGTGGCTGGTTGTTACATTTCAGAACAAGGTTATGGGAAAGACTTATTTTGAGAAATTGCAGGCCAGGAAGGGTTCTGGTATACACCATGGTACTTTGCGATAGGATAGTATCCTCCTCCAAAATGATTCATAAAGGGTTGTAAGGGCATCGTCACTGATGAAGCCACTTGCGAAGAGAAAGTGACATGACAAGGGTTACTCAGGTGAGGATATATGTTTCCCCCAGATGAAGTAAATTCATGAAGGGGGTTTCCCATACTATTAAATTGACTACCCTTGAATGAAACACCATAGGACAGATGGAGATCCGCCATGGGAAAAGCGTTCATAGGAACCGACATAATGGAATAAGGATAGATGGACAGGATGTAATAAGTAGAATGATCACCCATTTGAGAACTTACTCCTGGAAAAGTGAATCTAGGATTGAATCCATAGGAAGGAACATTCCAACCTCCTACCGTAAGAGTTGGTTGATGGATATGACTCTCATCAAATGAAAAAGGAGAATAAGGAGGCATCATGCCCCCAAACCCAAAACTAGGATTCACATAAGGCAGCGAGACATAGGATGGAAAGTACAAAGACATGTCTGACTTACTAAGAGAAAAATTATTAGAGGCATAAGGTATTGGTTGAGTATCATGATTTGGTGTACCAATCAGAAATACAAAAGGATCCATCCCCGTGGAATAAGAAAATACCATGGGTTGGGTAGCGCTAATGATCTGGATTTTATGAGAAGAACGAAATGAATACATATTATTAACATGTTTTTAACACAAAATAACAGAGGTACAATAAAACTGGTTTTCTATTCAATAACGAAATAAGTTGAAACTGTAAAATGCAGCAGAAACAAGCTTGTTGGAATGGTGGCAGCTTATCTCTGAGAAGAGATGTGATGGAAGCACGCATTCGCAAGAAGAAGGCTACAATGAGGCTTTGAAGGCATTTTTACAATAAGAAAGAATTCAAAAAACCCTAGACATCCAAAAACCTAACCCTAGGAGATGAAGCACCAAAAGTCATATGGGCCCCGTTTGGGTAAGTTAGTACATAAACTTCCCAAGGTCGTAACTTTTGCATATGATCTCCATTTTAGGCATGTGATAGCCCATTGGAAAGGTATTGTCAAGGAGATTCATTTTGGGGGATAAATCATGCATTTAGATATCATTGAGGAGATCAATCCCTAAAAAACTTCATTTAGGCCCTCAAAATGGTCCCGGAAGTTAAAACTGCTAAAAATAGTAAATTGCCAAAATTGTCAAAAAACCGTTTTGAGCTAGTTGGAAAAGGTGGGTGACCACCGATATCCATATGGATCATATAACTGAGGAATTCACAGAGGCTTCACTAACCATATAAATGAAGACTCACAATGCAATACAAAATCCTAATTCCAACTAATAATCAAAGAGCACACCAAAGTAAATAAAAAAGGCCAATGCAGGAAAACAGGATATAGTAGTTGAAAAAGGGGTCTCCCTCACTAGAGTAGGTATGCCTTGCCCAAGAGGGGCCTGAGACTCCCTTCAAAATATCAGAGGTATCATAATCATTTATAAGATCCCTCGTGGGATTAACAACACAGTCAGTCAGATCCCCCCGTAGAGGTAATCCTCCATAAAGGTTGTGTGTTGTTTGACCCTTACCTAACTGAGGGTACCTGCAGAATAACCCCTGAAAGTAACCTATATGGATACCTATGTCAAGCAACTAAATCCACCACGATATAACCAATTCACGGGAGAATAGTCATAAGTCAAGTCCACCATCTGGGTAGGGTAACAAAGCCTGAAATATTGAAAGTGTCGCCTCTCATAGAGGTAAATTTACTAGAAACACCCCCATATGCGAATAGATCCCTAGAAATATCTCTGACGCTAAGAAGGTATTAGAGGGATATATCTGCAACCAACTTTGTTTGACCTCATTCTTAACTCTGGTGTGAGAGGAGCCTCCTGAAGTCACCAATTATACAATGGATTTCACCACTCCTTTAGTTAGACACATATGTTGAGTTTAATATCCTTGGAGAAGTTTACTCACAAAATCCTATTCGAATACTCTAAATCTTAACCTAGTTTGTGTACCCTGAAAAGTAAAAACATTTCTAATCAATTTTAAATTTATCAATGTTAATTTTAGTGGATTTTTTTACTCAAAATATGTGGTTGTGAAACCGATTATGTTATGACTCAACAAGTAAAAGAAATGAATATGAATATAATGCAAAGTCCTAATTTCAATTCTCAACAAATGATAAGATTTTTCAAAATGCAATTTTTTTCAATTCAACTCTGCAATTTCAAATAAGATGAAATATTTCCATACATGTATCAAGATCAATGATAAGAACCCAAAATATCAAATTCCATGATGCAAAATGTATATTTTTGTATTTTCAATCTAAAAGAATGAAAATGCAAGCACTGAACAATAGCTTGATATATAAATCCTACTGTAAGAAAAAAGAGAGAAACCAAGTAGGATATCAAGAAGCAAACACCCAACCCAAGATGATAGGACAATCAATGAAACAAAAATGATGAGAAAGAAAAACTGCCCAAAAATTCAACCAAAGAAAGGTTTCCTATCACTCTACAAGAACTTAATAGTCATGACAGAGACCCAAGAAGACTCAACAACCATCAAAACTTACCCAACAAACACCAAAATCAAAAATCAAGCAAACAAGGATGATGTACATGACTATTCAGGAGAAAATTGCATATATGCACTCCATATAGAATGAAATCTCATGTATGTACGCGTATATCAAGGGAAAACCTATATATATGTATTGAAACGCTGCCAGGTTAAGGATAAGGCCAATAAACTCAAACTCGAAATGAAAATAGGCTATCAAGTAGTTAGAAGACAAGAAAAATCAAGCTAACCGAGATAAATCATAGGAGATAAACACTCCAAACCCTGAAAAGAAGATTAAATCCCTAGTATGGTCACCAATTTTGTTACGAGGAAAATCACTCTATGGCATGGAGTAAACAAAATAGAAGGAATGACTGCAGAAGCCAAATCTAGTCTCAAGTATGCTATATAAGTAAAGATGCTAACAACACAAGATAAAGATCCTACCTCGTCTAGAAGTTCATAGAATACCACCCTTGAGCACTCGACTCAAAGATATATACCTGCAACTTGTCCTCAAAAAACAAGATACACAAGCATATGGTGATAATATATAAATTTAGTACATATAATAACATAATCCATCAATATTCATAAAAAATATGCCCATGGAATCACAATTCAAATATTTTCAAGATATTAATTGGATGAGAAAAGAGTATTTCTATTAAAATGTAATCAACAGAAGTGTATGAATGACAAAATTATGTGTGGGCATGTTCAGAACCAGGAAACTAAGTCCCTTCTAGCTGGGCCTCCACTACTTCAATCCTCCACCAAAGGTAAGCTCGTATAAGAGAGACATAAGGTTCTCCATCAAAGAGGGAAGATCTTAGGGGCTGAACAATGTGTTCGGACTTAAAAGGAAAAAGGGATGCAGATTCAATACGAAGTGAATAATTTCTCCAGAGTAACTTTGCTCTTAAAGTTGAATTATTCTCCTCCTTTCCACAGCTTGGATATGGCCCATTTATAGCCTTCAAATGGAACTGAAGGGATGAGTCGGAATGTTTCCAGTATATGGAAGGTCAAGGATCATGGATCGCATGACGTGACATGGAAACTAGACACCATTTTTTTAATTTTTGGCACAAAACCCGATGTACGCGGGCTGTAATGGTGCAACCTTTGTATACACATGTTCTATAGCTGTTAGGGTGTGTATATGTGGAAAAATATTTTTTTAGCTCTGGAAAATGAAAAAAGAGACTTCAAGTCTGCTTAGGGAAATGGAAAAGGCCTTCTAATCAAGTTTCATGGGGTGAGGCAAATCTTTCTATAACACTCCAATACTTGCCATTTTAGGATTTTCATCCGTCCCAATGTTGAATTTCTTGACTTTGATTGGTGCAAAAAATACTTTTGATTCCAAAGATGGACCTTCCACCTCTCTTTCTCCCTCAATATCTGTAATATAAATATTGTGTGGATCATCTTCATCTGGTGCTTCCTCTTCCACATGATAGAATGAGAGTAACTCTTTGACTATATGTTTGTTCTGTTGTTGATATTCTGTCATGATTTCAACCTCTGGTTCATCAATAAATATCACTTCCCATTTAATATTCCACGTTGAATCAATGTTGGGGTTCTCATGTTCAAATGAGAAAGTTACTACAAAATTATGTTGTAATCATGTCCATTCTGTAGTGCCTCTACACATCTCCTAGTCTATATACCAGTTCCTTAGGATTCCTTCCAATATATGGATAAAGTGATGAGGAAATTCCTTTGGTGGTGTCATCCTCAATTGTGTCCTACACTTCTCCAAGTGTTCCACTGGTGTTCCTTTCCCATCATACCTTTGCAGTTTATTTCTCCTTATGTTCTGCACCAAATCTAATGCACAGTATTCGTTTACATTGATACCAATCTTGGATTGTTTCTTTGTGTGCAACCCACTATCTTGAAGGTGTTTCCTTGAGATAAATATCTAGGTATAGGAGCCTATGATTTTCTAACACTTCATCTTCATATTTTTTCAATAATTCCTCTAAGTCATTTATCCCATGAAAAATAGGAGGTTCTCTTATCTCTGTACCAACCCATCTTACTGAACGATCTATTCTTGTGCACCTCCTTGTGGAAACTTCATGTAATCACTTTTTCCAATTCTCCAAACTTGTTTCCGATTCAGAATCACATTATTTAATGCTTCTCCATTTGAGTACCCCATTTGTAGTTGGGTTAACATAATCCTCTTGTCACGTGGTGGTTCTATAGAACCGGTTTATTTCTTCCAGATCCAAACAAGTGGCCTCTACAAACCTTTCTCCTTATGAAGGATCCAATGGTGCAATGACTCTATATTCCCCTGATTCAAAAGTCATTTTTCTTTTCTTCAGGTAGATTATAGCCTGGTTATCGAGGTCCCAATCCAAGTAAGGTTGGGTAAGGTGTTGTTCCATCCACTATCTCTATTACTTCAAAATATGCCTTAGTGCTCACTCCATCCAAATCTACTGTCACACCTTTAAGTCTACCAATAGGTAACACTATGTGTTTATTATTCTCTTCCATTTCTTCTTAGTTTGATGGGTGACTGCAATACTCAGGTGTTTCCATTCTATAAAAGAGTGGGGATCTGGGATTGTGTTCTTCCTTCCTCATGCATTATCCTTGTTATTTATTCAAGTACTTCCCTAATTTATTCATCTCTAAACCTATGCACACATGTTGATATTTCTAGTTTAACCATTCATTCATAAGATAATGATAAAAATAAAGTAAACATTCACTAACAATTAAACATAACACACAATTTTACCGTGGTTCACCCCCTCCCGGGGCTACGTCCACAAAGATGTGGTTTTATGCTCTTTTATTTATTCTACTACAAAATATTTCACTGCGCACATTACATATTATGTAATACAATCAATATGAGGGTAAGAACCCTCTATGAGGCGGACTAGATCACACCAGGATCCACAATTTGTGACCTAACCCTCAATGAATGGATTGTTTGACTCTTCTACAAGACTTATTGCAATCCATAATCTGCAGAATCACAATAATCAATTCTCTTTTCCTCTAATAACATCACTATAAAAATCCTCCCCCCTCTCCTAGACCTCCTAGATCCTTATTTATACTACTTTTTGTCTTATATCCATTACAATCTTTGTTAAAAACCCTAAACCTAACATGGTTAGGCTTGCCTATGTTAAGAACCAAATATCAAAATAGCATAGAAAAACCTTAGAAAAAGTACTCAACACCTTGAAAAAGAGATAATTTCAGATAATAAGACTCTTTGAGGGGGCAAACTCCTTTTACCCCACTTAAATGTTCAAGTATAAGATGATTCAAAATGAAAATGTCTCCTTGGTATATATAGGAGACTAGGAAGTATAATTACAACTAATGGACTAAAGCCGACATAAATAAAATAACATTACTAATATAATATGCCCCAATTAAGGGGTAATGATCCAATATTAGAGCTTAACATTCACCTCCCCTTGAGACAAGTGTTGTCTGCAACGCTTGAGTAACTCTGGATGCTTCTGTATAAAAGACTCATCTTTCCAAGTGGAATCTTCAGCCGGTAGTTTCCTCCATTTAATGAGATACTCTAAAATGGATCTATTTCTCATCTAGAGAATTCTTGTGTCAGTCATGGCTTCAGGCTCCAGTATGATTTTTCCTTCCTCGTTAAGTTCTGGAAATATAGTTTGAACTATGATCTTGTCACCTATAACCTTCTTTAAGAATGAAACATGGAAAACTGGGTGTACTCGTGAAGATGTAGGTAGCTCCAATTTGTATGCCATAGTACCAATCTTTTGCAACACCTTATAAGGGCCATAATACTTTGGTGATAATTTATTATCCTTCTTGGCTTGCTTGAGGGACATTTGTTTGTATGGTTGTGGTCTTAAAAATACCCAAT
>SNQJ01S0106980.1:10928-40680 GCA_010110895.2 Picea sitchensis | reverse complement strand
GGAGTCCTTAAAACAATATAGGCAGCATAACATTACATGAAATTCCTTGAGAAAATGAGGTGCATTCATGGCTTTTTATAGCATTGCATTGGGTTATTGTGTAACTCCTTTGTAGTGTGAAAAGAGGCCATTTAGGGCATTATCAGGTCTTTGACCAGCCCACCATTCGGATTCAGCCCGGATTTGGAGTTCAAATCATCTTGGGAGCTGAACCATAAGTGGTTGGGAGGCTGACCACTTCAATAAATGCGTCGTTTAGCAGGTGCGCAGATTTTTGCGCTAACAACCCCGCATCGTGCGCGTATGCGCGCATGCTATGTTCATGTTCTGCGCATGTGCACGCGCGCCCAACTGCTGTAAAGAACTCTTCAATTTTTCACTACTTTGTGTAGTTTTTTGACCTTTTTGAATGCTGTGAGATTAATTCAGAGCCGTGAATGACTTCATTACTGTTTGACGATGCTGTGTTCTTGTAACCATGTGCGGATGAAATTTCGGTGATAACAGATGCCCCCTGATGGATGAGGTTAGGAGCACATGTATAGCTGAAATCCATCAATGTTTCTTCTACTGAGAATGTGGTTGTAAGAGAGAGCAATAGTGGGATCGTTCAGAGCGATCCGTTGGAGAAAAAAAAGGAACTGGTAGGACCCGATCGTCTATGAGGTGTGAAAAATAGAAAAACTATGTACAAACGAGGCGGGCATGCCCCATGCTCGTGTTATGTAACTCTGACAAAATATGACTGAAGTGTTGGTGTAGACAACTGCAGCGCCCTCGGGGGTGGTGATGATAAAGGCAGAAGACAATTCTGCAAAGGAACATACTCTGAATAAAAGACAATGATCGCGGTAATAAGTATTGGCGATGATGCGGGCATTGATGGCCCTACCAAGTTCAGAGGTCTTTGGCAAATGGTAGGAATAACTGCAATAGTCGCAAAGTAAGACCCATCATAACATGAGAAAGTGTTGGCGTCGAATGTTATGGGGGCCAACGACAACATGGAGCAATGGTGGTTCACCCTGTGTCGTCTGAGATCTCTCATTGAGTGGAGAATGAGAATCAAGATACTGTCGCCCTTCCAGAAAATTGTGTTGATGTCGACAAAAGGGGGACGTGACTCCCAGAAGCAAAGGGCTTCGTGGAATCTACTGAGGTGAGGAAGTGGAAGAGGTACATGGATGAAGTCAAGAAGTGGGAATACTCAGGACTGCCCTTGGTTGGAGGATGTATGAGATGAGAAGTGGTTGCGACCATGTAACGAGGTCGAGTGTCAGGGGGACGACAAGACCGGTAATAAGTTGTGCCAGAGGCGGGACAAAGTGAAAAAATTCAGAGGGTAGAGGTAAGTGACTTGTGGGGTCCTTTGAAGAGATGGACAATGCTGGCAAGCGTAGATGATAAGTAATGCTCCAACCAAGGGTGACATGGGTTGCGTGTGGCCAAAAGGAAGCAAGTCACCAAAGGTGACGACAAAAAAGAGAATGTAATGAATGGAAATAAAGGCGTTTGTACAATAAATAACTAATAATTGGGGAGAAATGTACAGATACAGAAATGGGTGCCCCAGTGTGATATGGGTGGCCCATGGAGGGAACAATGTGCTTGGAATACTGATGAAGGGTGGGGTCCCCATTGGTGAGTTTCTGTATGAGGTAGGTGAAATGAAGATAGGGTCACAGATGGGCAAACTGATGGTGGATGAAATGAAGGGTTCATCATACTGCGGAGGTGCAGCTAAAAAATAGAACCGTAAAGAGATAATGTGGGAGTCCATATGGAAAGCTAGCAAAATGAGGAGAAGAAGTATGTGGTTGATTCGCAACATGATGAAAGACTATCAGGACTCCCATCCCTAAAGGGTAATGAATAATAGCATGAGTGTCAAAAAGTTGCACAGGGTGCTATGAATGGGACAACTCATGTGGGTTAGAATTCTATCGGGTAACAGTACCGATGATGCAAATGGAGGCATGGGTACTGCAGAGTTGGGAATGGAGATCCTAGAGGTAAACATTAGAGGGTGTGACTGGAAATGAAAGTGCGATACAGTGGGAAAGACTACATGCCAGTGCTGAGTATATACCTAAAGGGGTGATGCCAAGGGATGAGGAGCAAGTATCTGCACATATGAGAAACAAATACCCAAAGTGAACAATATCTGAAGAGAATCAAAGATATGAGCATGTATTTGATAAATGTGACTATGTGTGTGCATACCTGACCATGATATGAGAAAAATGTGCCCTGGGGGCTCAGGATGAAAAGCAACCCAGGGACTGCTGTAAGGTAGGTGACGGGATGCTAATCCTGTGGCTGAAGACGGTTTGAAAAATGGACACCTTGGGCTCCCGGAATGGTGAGTGGAAGTTTGGCAAAAGGCCTATATATAGCTGTAGGGCCCACATTGCCACCTCATTTGTACCTACTGCAATAGTGACTGGACAAGCAGTTTTCAGAGGAGATTTGGAGATTTGGGGAGGACGAGGCATCCGATCGACGATTTCTGAGTATTAGGTTAGTGGTCTGATCATCCTGCATAGAAATAGGTTTTCAATTTTTGGGCAAGGGCTGTACGGAGGGCCATACAGTGGGTTTTAGGGGTTCTGGGCCCCAGATGTACGGGTGATCGGGTGATAGGTGAGCATACGTGCGCGCCTGTCCACTTGATATGCGCACATGGGTGCGTGATGGGGAGAATTTAAGGTGCGCCCTAAGGGCGTGCCTATGAGTTGAACAGGCGCGCATCAGTGCGCGCCTGTGGGTTTGACAGGTGAGCACCTGTGTGCGTCTGTATGGTGAACAGGCACACGTGGGTGCGCGCCTGTGAAGCAAGAAGGTGCGCACTGATGCGCACCTATGTAGTGCACAGGCGCGCATATATGTGCGCCAGTGTAATGAACAGGAACGCATATGTGCGCGCCTGTGTAATGAACAGGAGCGCATATGTTCACGCCTGTGTAATGAACAGGTGTGCATGTGTGCGCGCCTGTGGGTAACAAAAGCCATGCCTAAGAGGCAAGGTGGAAGGGTAAAAAAATGAGTCGTTTTGATGCTGTTGACTATTGCATGAGTTGATATAGGACTCTGTATTGTTTGCAAGTGGACAGTAGTGACGATGCCAGTGCGGTGGCGAGAGAGAGACTCGGCCCAGCTAAGAGATGTAGTGGCCATTGAGGGGCCCGGGGTGCATGCGACTTTGGAAACCTGTGGGTTGCTAAAGTTCTTTGAGTGCCCGTTGATACGGGCACATGAGTATCTGTTGCAATTCCTGATCCAGATGTGGAGTCCAGAGCTGCACTGCTTCCTCGTGCGAGGAGAGAAGATCCCCTTCACTACGGTGGAGGATATTTATCTCTTGACTGGGCTCCCCTTTCAGGGAACACCCCTACCGGTGGAGCCGGTGTTTCCCAGAACCATTCAGCTGGCCGATATTGGTCAGAGATACTGCTCAGGTCGAGACTTTATGTCTGGGACTGTGGCTCATCGTTGTATAGCGACGATGATTGTTCGTATCTATAGGTTACTTGCGACCCAATGGATTAGTGGTGGCTAGCTGTTGGTGCTGGAGAGAGTGGTGACCCCCGAGCAGTTCACGTGGGGGATGACGCTGCATGCATGGATGGTAGAACAGTTGGATCGCTGTCGGTCCACAGGTGCAGGAGAGTTTGCATTTGGGTCGATCCTAGTGGCATGGTTCTTAGAGAGGGTGTCGATGTTGCGCCTGAGGGTTTTACTAGAGATGTCGGGGGCACGAGAGCTGCAATTGAGGCAGTGGTTGACCATTTTGCTTCATCACGGTGGTGGAAAAGGTGGCCACTTCTTTTTCAGCAGAGGCGGTAGGGATATGGCAACAGATGCCGCAGGTGATACTTCGATACCCCTATGCTGGGGTGGACTTCCGGGGTGACCCGGACATGGTGTTACCTCTAGGGGAGGTTTTTGACCATCGAGGTATGTTTAGTATGTTGGTATGTTTTTGATTTATATTGTGTTTTGAGATATCAGTTCATATGTATATGATATAGATGCTGATACTATCTGTTGTTGTTGTTTTTTTTTGCATGTGCAGATGTGGCACCTCACAGGCGCAAGGTAGAGATGCAGAGAGCATCAGTTCATCGAGAGCTGGAGAGAGTACTGCAAGGAGAGAGGCACCGGCGGGAGGGTGCTACGGGGAGACCAGCTGAGCTGGAGCGGGCAACGAGGAGGTGTCGGTACGATGACCCTGGTGTGGGGCCATCACATGCTCCTCCGACGGCGGTCCGAGTGGATTATGATGACATACACCATCATCTGGAGATGGTTCTACAGGATGTGCCTGAGGGCATGTGGACGCGCATCCAGGACGAGAGTTTCCTGAAGCAGTGTGTAGGGGTACCGCCACCATGGAGGGCCATAGTGCGGTGAGCAAAAATTCTTGCGGCTATGATGAGTGGACACTTGTCGTCGGGGCAGGAGGTCCTGTGGGTGGTCCACCACCGCCTGGGGAAGTGGGTGGTGGGCCACCACCTCCTCCTGAGGGAGGAGCAGGTGGTGGTGCGATAATGGCACCCTGAGTGGTGTATGATGTACATCTTTGTTTTTGTTGTATATAGGCTGGTGAGCCCATTTTTTGTACCGAGGTGCTGCATTGGCCTGCGAATACATGTATTTTTGTATGTAAACATTCGGATGGCCTGATGGGCCTTTATATATACATGAGTATACACATTTTGAGATCCTGATGTTGTCTACATGTTTTTTGCTGATGTGTTGAGTACGTCCATTCTATATATATGTTGTGACAGGGTTTCATGATATGTTTATGTATGTGTAGTTTGATGTGATATATGTCAATCTAACACCATGTTAGCTATTTGATATATTGTTTTATTCAATTGTCTTGGAATATGTGTAAATGAAATGGAATCAAAATGTTGAGATAACAGCCTAACCTGTAGGTATTTGCGAAAGAGGCACGGATCGCATACACGGTACACATTGTTGATCTGGAGAACGACTAGTTGAGAGTCGAGGAAGATGCTAAGGTGACGAATATGATGATGTTGGGTGTTGGCCAAGAGGCCGATGACTGTAGTGTATTCAGTTTGGTTGTTGGTGGCTGGCCCCAAACATATGCCGCTTGAATGTAGCATTTCATGTGAGGGGGTGTAGAGAGCCCAAGTAGCCGAAGCGAGATTTTGTGTCCAATGGCTAGCGTCGTCGGCGTAACCAATGTGATAGGCTGGTGGAGGAAGCATATATCAATAGCACAAATGATAGTTTAGATGAGAGGGGAGGAGGAAAAAGACTAAAAAAACACTAATAAAAGAAATAACCTAAAGTAGAATGACTACTTTTAAGCATAAAATTTCTTGAGATATAACCCATTGACGGGTTCCTTGAGAGAGAGGCCTTCGGGGGAGGCCAGGATGTATGCGTCTTTGGTGAGGCAATGTTGGATGATGTAAGGGCCATGCCAAAGTGATTTGAATTTTCCATGGCCAAAGGTATCATGAGCGATATCATAAGCCAGGACGAGGTCGCCTTCACGGAATGATCGAAGGTTGACATGGTGATCAAAGGTAGCCTTGGATCGTTTTTTAGCTGCCTCGTTGTTCTGCAAGGAAGATCGACGATATTCATCCAGAGACTCTAAGTTCAGCAAGCACTGCTCCTTTGGAGCAGTGTCAGGTAATAACTCAATTGTGATGCGTAAGGTGGGAATTTCTCACTCGATGGGAAGAGTTGCCTCGACTCCATGGACTAAATGGAATGGTGTGAAACCAATAGCAGTCTTCACTACTGTTTGATAAGCCCATAGCGCAGAAAATAACATATGATTTCAATTGGTTTTATGCTTATTAGTCGTGCACTGTAACATGGTATTGAGGACTTTGTTAACTGCCTCGACCTGTCCGTTTGACTGAGGGTAATATGGTGAGGCAAACTCGTGAGAGAAGCCTAACCGAGATGAGAGTTCGACAAATATCTCATTATCGAAGTGTTTCCCATAGTCGGAAATGAGTTGGAGGGGTACTCCAAAGCGGGCTATGACGTGGTTAAAGAAAAAACACGCTGCAGTGTCCGCAGTGTTGTTGAAAGTGGGCATGGCTTCAACCCATTTGGTGAAGTAATCAATGGAAATGATGATGTATTTGTGGCCATTGTTGGAGGGGAGATTACAAGTCATAAATTTGATACCCCATTTGCAAAAAGGGTCGGCTGCAATGACAGGGTGGAGAAGAGTGGGGGGAGCCCAAGCTTTGTTGGTGTAGAGCTGACATTGCTCGCACCGTTTCATGGCATGAATGCAATCGTGAAACAAGGTAGGCCAAAAGTAACCAGCTCGGATAATATTTTGGGCAGTGGATACACCTAAAAGATGCCCCCCACATGTGCCACTGTGGCAGTCATTTAAGACTCTGTCGGCCTTGTCAATAGTCACGCAGCAATGAAGGATGGTGTCGACACCCCACTGGTATAGGATGTCTCCGATGAGGAGATAGCGGGGGGCCTGATGGCGAATACATCGACGATCATCTCGTGAAAGGTGGTTACCAAACTTTTGAGTTCGTAGGTAGACGAGAAGGTCACCATACCAAGGATCATCTGAAGTGATGTAAAAGAGATGTTCGTCAGGAAAGTCAGTGTTGATGGGGGCACTGGTGATGTCAGAGGGGAGGGCCATGACCATTTCAGCGAGAACAAGGGCCTTCTTACTCTTAGGTGTTGAGAACTAGAGGTCATACTCCTGAAGGATAACGATCCATCGAGTGAATTTGTCATTAACTTGTCGATGTCTGAGCGAGTACTGCATAGGGTTGGAATCTGCGACTACCTTTGTGGTGCGAAGCAGAATGTAATGGCGCAGTTTCTGGACTGCGAGGACAACTGCAAGAGCAAGTTTCTCTTCATGTTTATACTTCAAGGGTGGTCCTGAGAGGTTCTTACTAACTTAGTAAATGACATGTTCACGATTTTCATCTCCGAGCTGGACAAGGATGCCGGCTACTGATACAGCTGATGCTGATACGTAGAGGATGTAGTCGCGATTATAGTCAAGTGCACTAATTAAAGGTGCATTTGAAAGTGATACTTTAAGATCATCAAATGACTATTGGGCATAGTCGTCCCAGTGAAAAGGGATGTCGTGACGTAGTAAGCGGAGGAAATCGTGTGCGCGTATGGCATAATTTGGGACAAAGCATCTAAGGAAGTTAGCTCTGCCCTGAAGACTCTGAAGTTGTCGTAAATTTCGGGGACGTGGAATTTCGGTGATAGCTTTGACTTTGAGGGGGTCCATGGTAATACCGTTTTGGGAAACAATAAAACCGAGGAGGTGCCCGGCAGTGACACAGAACACACACTTGAGAGGATTCAAGCGGATGTTGTACTGACGACACCATTGAAAGATGATTATTAAATCATCGAGATGCTGGGTGCGTTTCTTGGATCGAGCGGTGAGGTCGTCCAAGTAGGCGAGGATGATTTTAGCCAGATCATGAAAGATGTATGTCATCACCCGCTGGAAAGTTGCGCCGACATTCTTTAAGCCGAAAGGCATGACACAATATGCAAAGGTACCCCATGGGGTAGTGAATGCGTTTTTATACTGATCGGGTGGGTGGATTTGTATTTGGTTATAGCCAGAGAATCCGTCCATAAAGGAGAGAGCCTCATGGCCGGCGCAATCATCGATAATTTGATCGATGAAAGGCGTTGGAAAGTTGTCTTTTGGACATGCGTTATTGAGATCGCGAAAGTCTGTGAAAACGTGGATAGTGCCCTATTTTTTGTCGATGGGTACAGGGTTGGAAACCCATGAAGTGTAAGTGATGGGGTAAATAATCCCGACAGTGCGTAATTTGTCGATTTCGGCTTTGATAGCCGCGACTTTGGATGGGTGTAGTGGTCGCTGTTTCTGGCGAACTGGTGTGATGTCAGGCCAGGTGTCGATGCGATGTTAGACAATAGAGGGATCGAGGCTAGGAATTTATGTGTATGACCAGGCAAAAATATCCCTGTATTCCTGGAAGAGGGTTTTATATGCGGCAATTTCCTGCGGAGTGCAAGCAGCTCCAATGGTGATTTCTTTGATGATGCCATTTTTAATGGAAATGTTAATTTTGATGGTGGGGGAAATGTTGGCCATGTTTCCTTCTTCAAATGCATCAGGGGAAGGAATGGGATTGTTGAACCAATTGATAGGCCCAGATGGGATAAAATATTTGGTTTCGATTGTGTAAATGGGGTTTTGGTTAGGAGGCATTGAAGCTTCCTGTGGAAAGAAGAGTGCGCGGTGATGTAGCGTTTCCCAGGGAGAGTCTGGGTGGTTTAACTCTTCGAGTATTTCCTTTTCACATTGGAAATGGAAGGAATACAAGGGGTCGTGAGGAGTGATCTCAGTGACAGTGTGGTTGCCCCCTGATGAAAAAGTAGGGAGAATACTGCTAGGATAGGGGAAGGGTTCACTCGACATAAACCATATATTGAAGTACTGAGGGGTACCCATGGTAGTTGGGTGGAGAGTATCTGTAGGGGAATAAGCAGGAGAGTTGGGGGGGTTGCGGGGTAAATCCTCAGAGACGCCATTGAAGAACAATGGAGGCATTGGGAGTGCCTCGGGCTCGGGATAAATGACATGAAGATCCTCTAGTGACGAGGTAATGTCAATTATCACCTCTGTGGGTTGGTGAAGCAAGGCTAATTGACGTTGTCTGTATTCAAGGATCATAAGACATTGGTATGTAAAATGAGCTAATGAATCACAGAGAGAGCAAGGGCATCTCATACGTTCATTGACTGAAGTGGTGACATAGCGAATGTCAGTGATATTTGAAGNCTGGAAATTCTGGCGTACAGCCGCTAATGTCTGTCGAAAGCACGACAGTGCTAGGCAATGATGGGTGTAATGGACATACTATGAACATATAGCACAAGCATATTTGGTCCTCAACCCTTTACTACTGGAGGGGTTGGTGGTATTGGTGGGATTAACAGTAGTGGCGGGTGTTGTGGGAGTTTGATTGAGGGGGATCAAATTTCATAATTCAGGTAGTGATGGACAATTGTTGGTTTGGTGGCCCTCTTTCTCACATAGTGCGCAAGGTGGTGGGATGCGTGGAGGAAGTGGAGCGGTGGGCTCTTTCTTCTTTCTCCTGCCCCCAGTTGTAGCCGAGAGGTTAGTGAGTGGGGGGGTGGTGGGGGTAAGGATGGGAATCATCATGGGAATTCCTTCTTGTGGGGGAAGGGATGGTCGAGGGACCATCTCTGGTGGGTGTAAATACCAAACTCAGATTGCTAACACCATATTCGGTAGTGTGAGTGTTGCGGCTACCTGAAAAGCTTCAATACTTGGGGGAGGGTATAAGAATGGAATCTAGGTGAGGGGTTGGGGGAGTGTCTCCCCGATGGGATTATTCCCTTGAGGGGATGTGGATTCGTGGGCTGTTGAGGTCGACGAGTGCGCAGGAGGCTCTGGCGGGAGTGGTTATGAGACTATTGAGATGTCAAGAATGACTGAAGCCTCCTGAGAGGGAAGAGAATCCTCTATGTGAGTTCCGTTAGATGATATGACACATACTTGATTAGCAGGATGAAGGAGTGGTGGTGCTCAATGGTACGTCCCTAACAAGGACGGATCTTTAAAAATACCAGGACCCATCTCGACGAGTGGATATGCGTCTTGGTTGGTGTGCATGAGAGGAAGAATGTTATCGAGGTTGGCAGATGGGTTAGGCTCATAATGTGAGACTTGGTTGATGGTCACAATCTTCCCATTGTGGGGGAACATCATTGTCCGAAAGACGAAAGATTCCACTACCTTCATAGCGTACATGTAGCTACGACCGAACAAGATATTATAATCGAGTGAGGCGTCGATAACTTCAATATCAATGAGAATAGTCTTGCCCCCGAGTTCAACGGGGACATTTTGGAAGAGCCCTTCAAGAGAGGATGGTTGTCCGTCATAAGCTCGTAATTTGAGGGCAGAGGGTATGAGTTCCGAGGAACCAAGTTTTTTCCATACTGTTTTGGACATGATTCACGTAGATGCACCTTCATCGATGATACACCTTCATCGATGATACACCAATGAACTGTGATGTTCCGTATTTTCACTGGTATTTGACAAGCAATCAAGGCGGGAAGATGAGGTTCTCCGCTATCAAGATCAAAGGTGATGAGTCAAGTATTTGTGGGGTCGAATGCCCCCAAGGCAGAAAGTAGTGATTTCCACTGTGTAGGACAAGTCTGGAGGACTTCCAAGACTGACATGGTAGTCGGGGATTACGCTAAGTCGTCTACCAAGCTATAGTTATGAGCTGCCCTAGCCTGTGGGTTGTGGACATTCCTGTGCAAGGGGATGCGAGGGATGCGTAGTGGTGGTTCGGTGGAAGGGCGAGGGATCACCAATGGGGGTCCCGTCGGTGTAGAGTTTGTCTCTGGAGAGATGGGAGTAGACTCAGCTGGTGTATGATACTGACGATTACACGTTTGCAAAAGGATTTCTTCCTCACTGGTGAGGAGAATTGTATGCTCTGCTGGATTGTTGGGGTTGTGGTATTGTCCCACCTGAGGTGGGGGATGCTTTGTGTCCTGTTGGGTGTTTATCAAACCTTGATGTGGGATAGGATTTTGTAGCACGRAGGGAGGGGGTTGTTTCACGTATTGTTGTGGTGCCTGTTGAGGGGTAGTTTGTGTAGGAGAATGGGGAAGACTACCCGAGTCTTTCAACCATTTGAAATCAACGATCTGGGGGAAATGGTGAGTGTAATGCTCGAACTCACCATAAAGAGCACAAGGGAAGATGGTTTTAACATTATTTTTCTCTTTTCATTTGTGGTTATTTCCCCCTTGGGGGTTTTGGTTCCCTTGGTTCTGGTTTCCCCCAGTTGGTTGGGGCTGTGGGGGTTGATTCCTTCCTTGACCTGGGTTGTTGTTATTCCTGTTCCGTCCTTTATTCTTGGCATTGTTCGATGGATGAGTTGGGTTGGTTGTATTCAACTGTTCAAAACTTTGGTATTGTTGAGTAGCAGAAGGTTGAACAAAATTTACCCCCGCATGTGGATGTGGGGGAGCCATGGGTTGTGGAGGACCAAGAAATGGGAGGTATGGATTCTGTGGTGGTACCGATCCATAAGGTACATAGGAAGGCGTAGTGTTTTCGCTAGTACTGTAAGCTGATGTTGAGGGAGTACCATTGGTTGTGGGAATAGGTGGATGTATGGGAGGTGCCGGTGGTGGTCTACTGATGGGTGGAGGTATAGAAACATGGTATGGTTGTTGATAAGGGGGTGGGGGGTAATAAGAAGTGCCCCCGTATGCTAGTAGGTATTGAGGTGTTCCATACATCGGTCATGGTTGGGGTTGTGGGCCATGGTGTGTGGTGGCACCTATTAGTTCGTCTGCTGAGTGAGACATCCCAGGTTTGTCTTGGCCAAATGGCACAGGTTTTGGAAGATCAGGAAGTATTGTGTATAAGTACCCTGATTGTGCATAGATGAGGTCATACTATTGGGCCTTACTGATGGCTTCCTCTTCGGATTGAGGGAAGGTGGAAGCTACATCCTTATCAAGGAGAGAGACAAGTGATCAAAGAAACCAGTCGAGACATTGTTGCTTGGTGGTTTCTGCTTTACACAAACTACGTCGCCTATGCCACTCATGAATGTGGTCAGTGATGTGTGTGGTTGAGGTTTGTTTGAAGTTAGACAGTATTTCTAGACCATTGTCATGGTGGATGGGTAATTGGAAGAAGGTTAAGAATGCTTTGGCCAATGACTCAAAGGTCGCATGGGACCCTGATTTTTCTTCGACATACCATTTGGCTGATGGGCCAGTGAGTGTGCGTTGAAATAATCACAGTCTGATGGAATCATCCATAATGCTATTGGAAGAACACCATAGATGAAAGGTCATGACATGGTTGGCGGGGTCATCCCCTCTCTTTCCTTCAAACTTTGGTATGTCTGAAGGAAGTTTTGTTGGCATTGCAGGCCATGTGGCGTCATGCAATATAGGATCATTGGTGAGTTTGGTGAGATACGGTATGTTGAGAGAGGCCAAATATGGCATCTGTAGTGGGGGGGGAGGGTTATCTCCGGCCATAATGTTGTGTGAACCCAACCCTTGATGGGGACTAGGTGGGTTGGTGCTCCCTTCTTGAGAGGAAGTGGGTCCCTCGCTTCCGTGTAAAGGAGAGCAAGTGAATGGATGAACTTGGGAAGTAGACCCAAGTAATGTAGACCCAAGCAGAGTTGGTCCATTACTATCCTTTAACTCCCTATTGTGATGTAATCTAGAAAATCTTGAAACTATCCTAGATTGAACATGTGGGCATGTATGGGCCCGTTACAAACCTTTAAACTTCCCTAGTGTTTTGATCTAAGAAAGAAAAAATTCAAACACTATCCTATCTTTGTGACATGTGGGCATGTACGAGCCCATTACAACATTAAGATGTGTTTGAAAAATAAAACTAAGAGGGGTCCCAAGAAGGGTTGTTGTCCTCTCCTAAATGTTTTAAACTTTGTTAAGGGAGATGAAATTGTTCCCCAATCTTTTTCTGATTCTCAAGGTCGCTTGAAGGCGCGACAGAAGAGAATACTAAGTGATTGGTAATTAAACTTCTAGTCCTAATGTAATCTTAGATGTGATTAAAAATGATTACCACCTTATCTTTATAAGTCAAGACAAGACATCCATGTGGAAAAAAGCAAAGAAGGGAAATTGATTTTATCCTCCTAAGTGCCTATGTGTGTTTGACTAACCCCTTTATATGATGAGGGGACTAAGTGTGGTGCAGTGTTTAGAGCATGCTTGACATCATTTTTAAGAAGGAAAATGGCCTTCCCCAAATCCCAACAACACAATGTAGAAATTTCTCTTAAATGCGACCCCTAGTGCAAGCAGTACCATGAGGAGCAGTATGAGCAGGAGATAGGTCAAAATGATGAGAGAGAATGGTTATCTAGAACATCGCACACTATGCTGCCGCGTCTGTGAGTTGGAATACCCATGCACCTATGAAAAATGGCTGAGAAAGAAAATCCATATGGATTTCTCAATTCTCCTTTGAATTGAATGGTTGTGGTCGACCCTAGGCGGTTTATTGCACACACGCAAGTTAAACAAACTAAAGAAACAAACCCAAATGAGGTGGGAATTTGATACCTTTCCCGATTAGATTAGCCAATCCTGTGCACCCTTTTGTCACTTTGGTGAGAAAATAAGAGGTGCTTACATGCCGAGTTGGCTCTTGCTGAGCATGGCTTGTTGTGGAGCATAGGGTTAGAGAAAGAAAACAAAACTATAAGAAGGAATTAAAGGCTGTACAAACTAAAATCATAAGCATGGGGACATAGAGATAACAAGCACAAAGACCCATATCATAATGTTTTAGGCTTTAGTTGATCTGATGATGAAATCAAAGCACCAAGAAGAAGGGACTCATGGGTCCCTTCTTCATCAAAGGGAAGGCTCTTGGACCCTCACAAGCTTGCTCTCTTTACAACAAGAAAAATGAAAATGGTGGTGAAAGAAATCATTTGCAAATCCACTCAATGGAGGTGGATTTCTCAATGAAATAGTGCCAATGTGATTTCTTTATGGGGATGGAGTTCTTAAAACAATATAGGCTGACATAACGTACATGAAATTCCTTGAGAAAATGAGGTGCATTCGTGGCTTTTATAGCATTACATCGGGTTATTGTGTAACTCCTTTGTAGTGTGAGAATAGGCTCTTTAGGGCGTGTGGAACTTTGACCAATACACCATTCGAATTCAGCCCAGTTTCAAAGGTCAAATCAACTTGGAGCTGAACCATAAGTGAGTTGGGAGATTAAGACCATGTCCAATCATTCGTTTAGCGGGTCGTGGAATTTTTGCGTAACATTGCACATGCGATGGCATATGCTTGCGCATGCTTTCACGTTCTGTTCACGTGCATGTGTGCGCCATGCCTGCTTTACTATAAAGCTCTTCAATTTTTCACTACTTTGTCGCCCAACTGCTATAAAGCGCTCTTCAATTTTTCACTACTTTGTATAGTTTTTTGACCTTTTTGAATGTTGTGAGATTAATTCAGGGCCGTGAATGAATTCATTACTGTTTGACGATGCTAAGTTCTTGTAACCATGTGCAGATGAAATTTCGGTGATAACACTGGGGAACCTTATACCTTTCCTTCGTTTGGAAACTTTGATCCTCCATATGTTGCCACACTGAGTCTTCCAAGACTCACTATTGGATTACCAGTTTGGTTGTTCCCCACTCCGGTGATCCCGAATCCTCCCAATGTTTCAGTTGCACCTAATACTTTGGATGTCAATACACCACCCACACATCAACCTCATGTCGAATTTTCGCCTTCTTTCCCATCAAGTCTCCTTCCATTTCTCCTTCTTCACCTAGTGAAATCTCTAAAGCAAGTAGCCAGGTTGATCAGAAGGAGAAGAAATGGAAAGTGAAGAAGAAGAGGAACCTGAAAAGGATGAAGGCCCCAACAACATCAGATGTTGGCTCTAAGAAACCATCTACTGTTAATAGTACTGGGAGTTTTGATGAGGTCAACAAGATTAAAATGAAGAATCCAAAACCCAAATTCCCTTGCAGCCTTTGTAAGGGTGACCACTTTCTGAGGGATTGCCCCGTTCTTACCCAAGTCTTAGAAATGTGGTCCTCCATGTCATCGAACTCTATCGGTCATGTCGATGATACCCCATCAACTAGTGATGTTCATGTTGGTAAGAAGAAGAAAACTGTCAAGTTCCCTTGCATGTTATGTAAAGGTAATCATTACTCTCACCTTTGTCCTCACATGGACAAGGCTTATTATCTTTTGGAAAAACTTCAACTTCCAAAAGGTTATCGCAAGCTTTCCTCCAACCCATCGTTGGTTGATGGACTAGTCAATCCAGTTCCATCCCCGGTCAGTCCGGTTGATCAGGTGGTCAATCTAGTTTCCTCCTCGATTGAACCACGAACTCAAGTAGTTGATCCAGTTCCATCATCGATCAACCCCACTCTTCATCAAAAGAGTGACCAAAGTGGTCGATCCGTTTCCATCCTTTGACCCCATTCTTCCCTTGGAGAATGAAATTCAAGTGGTCGATCTAGTTTCGCCATCGGTCAATCCCATTTCTCCATTAAGGAATGTCAAAGTGACTAATCCAGTCCCTTCCTCAGTCAGTCCCACCCTTCCTCTGAAAAGTGCAAAAGTGGTCTATCCAAGTCAACCATTGGTTGATCCAATCCAATCATCGGTCGATCCTACTCTCCTTCTAGAGAGTAAACCCGATAGTACCCATGTTTTTCTCATTAATATAGACTCTACTGTACCAGGGGGCATTCCTCCTTCTCCTGTGAAACCCCCTCCAAGTAATGAGGCCATCCTTTTTGATTGGGGTGTGCTAACTGGACCTTATCTTCCCTCTCACATTCCTTTCCATATTACAGTACAGGTTCGTGGTCGGGACGTTCCTCAAATGCTGATAGATGAAGGTGCGTCTATTAGTATTTTGTCTTTTGTTGCTTGGTACGCTTTGGGTTGTCCACAGCTTGCACCGGTTACACAGAATATGTTAGCTTTTAACAGAGGAACTAGTCAACCTTTAGGGATCCTTCCTCAGTTTCCTGTAACTTTGGGAGGGAAAACTATCTTTATCGATGTCATGGTAGTCTGAGACCCCTTGGATTTCTCTTTAATCCTTGGGTGGGATTATGTCTATGCTATGAAAGCTCTTGTATCCATCCTTTTCCATGTGATATCTTTCCCTCACGATGGAATAATTGTGACTATTGATCAACTTTCATTCATCGGCCCCGATTGGGTTACCTCCCTAAGTGGTTCCTATATGCAGACAATATTGCCCCCACTGCATGTCAATTATGTGGCATTGTCTCCCATGACCTCAACTTCTGACGATTTGGATCCGGTAGTTTACATGGTGATCTCTTCGGTAGGGTTATTGGAGCTCGATATCCTTACCCTTGTCACGACCCTCGACATGTGTTCCTTCCAGAGTAATTGTCTTCCATCCGGCGAAGATCTCTTGGAAGCCATGACCGAGTTTTATCCCTTGACATGGTACCCTTCCAGAACATTATCCTCTTGGAAGCCATGATCAAGAAGAGGCCACGAGCATAGTTTTTCTTCTCCGTGGCAAGATCGTTAAAAAATGAAACAGAGGTCACGAGCATAGTTTCTCTTCTATGTGGAAATCTTGTTAAAAAATGAAACAGAGGTCACGAGCATAGTTTCTCTTCTCTGTTGCAAGCTCGTTAAAAAGCGAAACAAAGGTCTTGAGCATAGTTTCTCTTCTCTGTAGCAAGCTTGTTAAAAAATGAAATAGAGGCTTTGAGCATAGTTCTTTTCCTGTGTCAAGCTCATTAAAAAATGAAACAGTTACCTCTCTTAAACCTTCTTTTCATCCACATTTATCCTTTTTCTCCATCTAGCACAGAAATTGGTGGCAACCTCAAAGTCGGTGAATGAATTGAAGCTTGGGGGTCATGTCTCCAGCCTTTGATGATCATTCTGGAGTCAATCCACTAGCTTTCAAGCTGGGGGCATACCGAGCTTAGTCTTTGTTCTTTCTCATGCTCGTAAATACATGAGAATGCAACCAGGTAGACTTTTATCTCTTTTTCGGACCCGCAAGGACACACGAAAAAGGAACCCCCCCGGAGTCATCTTTAAACTCTTTTCAGACTCTCTAAATATGAAAAGATCATCGAGTGATCTTGCTTCCTTTCACACTCGTTAAAAGGTTTGAAAGGGCGTCTTTCGAGTGATAATTTATCTCTTTTTCGGTCTCGTCAGACTACTTTACGAAAAAGGAACTAAGAGAGTTCTCTTTTAAGTGTTTTTCCAAACTCTATAATCCTGAAAAACCTTCGAGTTTTCTATCTTTGGACTCGCTAAAACACACATCAACAGGCCCATACAGGATCGAACCCTTACTTCTTCCAGTTCGTTAAACAAAAGAAGAGGAACTTACCGAAGGTGAGTTACATCGAGCATGTGTTATCCTCCTCGAGCTCACTAAATCAAAAAGAGGTACTTGTCTATCTGGATGGGGGAAAATTTGAAAGAAGCAAGCCAAGAAGTCTCTTGAGAACATTACCAAGTAATTCCTAGAGTCGCCCTTGAACATGGAACTTTGTCATCTGCACACATTATAATCTGATGAACCTCTGCATTGAGCCAATCCTTTGAGTTTCTTTCACTCCTTTGGATCACCCGACACAAGTCACAACATCCATTGCATCATCAAGTTTTGGTCCATGTCATGTTTCTGCTATTGTGCCTCAGTGTTCAAGGGAAGTATCCACCTTGAGAGTTAGCCATCCCAAATATCTTGCCTCAAAACCCATGTTAGTCCATGTCCATTTGATCTGCCAATTACATATCTATGTCCATTTCATGTCGTTGATGGGGGATACATCAAGGCCCTCCTTCAACGAGCCTATTCCTATCGAATTCAGCACATTATTCAGGAATTAGGCTTAGAAACTAGTTAGTACTTTGGGACCTGCATGCCTCAATGGCAGGCCTCCTCACATTCGACAGTAGTTTTACATCATTGACCTCTGATCATATGATTCCATGGATGTTCGACTCCAACTCATCCATTCACATTCATTGGAATGTACTAGGGTACCTTGGGAATCATTGACATTAATGGTGATCTCCCTCACACTTGTTAACGGTTCACACCATTGACCGGTAATAAAGTGGCTTCTACCATGTTCGACATCAGGACATCTATTCACATGGTTAGAATCGTACCACATTGGGATCGGTAAGAAGACTCTCGGTTGAGTCATCACTTTGATATATACTTTGCCCAGGTTGCAAAGGAGTTTCTCTTGGACAAAGGATGCATACACTATTACATAGATCCACTTTGTATTGGTTGTGGCTATGTCTTGTCACCTCGTAGATCCACTGTGTATTCTTCATGGCTATGATCGGTTCAGGTCATTAGAGTATAGATCCACGTTGTATTCCCGGTGGCTATACCTTTTCATCACTACAATTATGGATCCGCAATGTATTTTATGGCGGCCATATCTCGCAAGTCTTGATCACCCAAGCATAGGTATGCCTACCTTGGGTTTTGAAATATGTCATGATATTTGTTGGATGTTTGTGTCCAGCTTCTGTCAGGTTCTCTGTGTCTATACCCTTGCTTGAAAGTCTACAAAGTATTTCAGTTATCAGTTCCTGTCTTCTAACTTCATACTTTGGGGGGCAATCTGTTACACATAAAAAATACTCACTTTGATAGTGTCGCAAGTGTCATCATTACAAAGGTCTCAAGTGTCGCATTTTACTCACAAGGTCGCAAGTGTCGCATGTTTCTCACAATTGTCGCAAGTTTCATGTTGCCATGATGCCTATGTCGTGCCTATAACGACATGAGAAGGACACTTGAAACACCTCAAACATTCGATTTGGAAGAGGATAAATGAGTTAGCAGGCTTACAAACCCTTTGCCATCTGAAAGCACCTCAAAAACTGAGCTTTTGAAGGAGAGCTCTCCCCTATACCTCTTTTGGGAGTGTCGGCGCTCCCCCTTACACTATCTGGGAGCGTTATAAAGCTCCTCTGGCCCTTTTGAGAGAGAACTATGAATTTTGAGAGCATTGGCGCCCCTCTAAACCCTACTAGGGAGCGCTACAACAATCTGATGATCCTTTTGAGGGAGAGCTACCTATTCTAGGTAGTAGTTAAGTTGTTGAGATGAATAGGGGAAGAATCCTTTCATTCTTGGAAGGTAGTTGGATTCGAATCCCTAATCAAGCCATGATCTTAGGGAAGATCCTCAACTGAAGGAGGCAAATCCTCAACTTCCCCAAGGATATCTCAAGTGGTTAAAGCCTCTCCAAGGATATATAAGAAAGATTTATAATGGTGAAAGGGGACAGAGAAAAAGAGAATCACACCAAACTTATGATCTTATAAGTGGTGTTGGAACGAGGAAGAATTGCTAGCATGAAACCTATGATCTCATAGGAAACACACAGTCAATCAAAGGAGAGTGATCAGTGAAGTTTTTGTCATCCAGGTTGTGGATCTTTCGAGCAAGGGTTAGACGAAGGGGACTTGACGAAGTTGTCTCATTCGCATCTACAATTGTAAGTACTGCTGTCGTTATTCTCATTAATATGACACGCTTGGCTTGTTTCTTTCTAGTTTGTGTCTGATTTTACATGAAATTATCATTGATAGATAGATCTGTTTTCGATCTAACATCAATAGAGTAGGAATTGGTCATACTTTGTTTGTCAACAGGACTCAGCGAGGAGCGAGAGTTTGGAGCTTGATTTGGAGCGTGAAGGGACAAACGACGATAAAGAGGTATCTCTATCATCCTTCCTTCTCATGTATTAGTTTGTGTAGATCTGAAAGAAAGTCAGTGTCCACGTTAAGCACTTTCTATATTAGAGTTAGGGTATAGCTCTTTGAGGCAATCTACCTGTCCGCAGGGAGATTTTCCTATAAGAATATCCTCCAAGTCGTTCCTTCTGAAATGTTGTAGAAAAAAAGGTTATAGTGAAAATTCCAAAGTGTCTCAGATGTAGCAGCGAAACCCCAAGACCTTGACTCTTGAGCTCTGATACCATATGTTACGAACCAAATATCAAAATAGCATAGAAAAACCTTAGAAAAATTACTCAACACCTTGAAAAAGAGATAATTTCAGATAATAAGCCTCTTCGAGGGGGCAACCTCTTTTTACCCCACTTAAATGTTCAAGTACAAGATGATTCAAAATGAAAATGTCTCCTTGGTATATATAGGAGACTAGGAGGTATAATTACAACTATTTCAAAATAACATAAATAAATATATTACTAATATAATATGCCCCAATTAAGAATTACTAATGGCCTAAAGCCAACATAAATAAAATAACATTACTAATATAATATGCCCCAATTAAGGGGTAATGAGCCAATATTAGGGCTTAACAGCCTACCTATGCACCACATTGTTTTTCCTCTTTCATGTTGTGTTTCCTTCTTTTTCTGCATGTTTCTTTCTTGCCACTTTTTGCTTGGGCTCCAAAATTAGGTCTTCCTTTCCAAAGTTAGGTATTTCCCCAAAAAAAATCCTTCTCCAAAAATAGGCATGCGCCAAAATAAACTTCCTTCTCAAAATATGTTTGCGCCCAAAACATATCCTCAGTCATGGACATAAAACATTTTGTTGCTTACACTTGTGCCTTGGAAAATATTTTTCATCACAATTATAACAAAGACCCTTGAGTTGACATTCAACCATTTCGGCCTTGGTTAATTTATGGATCTTGAAGGGAGTTGCAGGAGGGGCAGATTTGGTGGGTTTAGGGCGAGGAGGAAAGGATGGTCTGTGGATCTGGGAGGAGACAAATTTTTGTGCTTCCTTGGCTCATTGAATATCTTCCAACCAAGTATGTGGGTGTTCCATGAGAACATGGGAATGTATTTAATCTTTTAGGCCATTGATAAAGCATTCCTTGAAGAAACAATCTCACATGTCCTCCATTCTGAAAGCAAAGTGCTCAAATGTGGTGATAAAGTCTTCCACTATCCCATATTGCTTTAACTTGGTCAAATGACCTAAATGGTGGGTGTCGGAGTCAAAGTAGTCATAAAGCTCTGCAACAAATTGTGTCCAATAAACATACCCTTGGAGGGGATTTTTATGCCATTTCCATCATTTCGGATCTAGATGTAGGATACCATAATGAATCTTGTCTAAATCATCATTAATTCCATGCAAAGAGAAATAATGTTCCATTTGAGTGAACCAGCTTGTGGGATTTGAGCCAAAAAAATTGTTCACCTCAATTCTAGGAGGAAAGAGGTCTCGAGAAAAGTGGGTAGTATGAGGACCTTGGTAATGGGAAGAGTCATGGTCTTCTAGATAGGATGGTTGTTCAGGAGAGGAAGGGTTCAGAGAATGACCCATGAATTGGTCAAGTGTGGATTTTATGTCTTTGAGGTCTTTGATGTGGGAACATTGGTCCTGGAGGACTTGAATAGAATAATTGAGTGATATAAGGTTGGCATTGATATTCTTGATGTCCCCCTTGTTTTGGAGGTTTTCAGCAACCAATGTATTGTGTTCTTGGACTCGAGTGGCGGCCATTTGGAAAATGGGAAGGAAACTGGGACAAGGGGGGAACAGAGTGTCAGGAGGGGTGGGTGGGACCAATAAGAAGAAGGGTGTAAAATGATAGGTACCACTGCAATCAGAGATAAAATGGGAATCCAATGGGATAGGGGCCAAATAATGGTGTCAGAAAAGGGCTCGAGTGCATGAAAAAAATTGTATTAAAAATGATAGGTACCACGGGAATCAGGGCGAATAGAGGAATCAAATGGGATAGGTCCCAAATAAGTGTTTTAGTGGGACCACTATACTCATTTTTTTTTTACTCCTGCGGAGTTATACTCCGATCTTAAGAATACTGCAGTGTTGAAAGGCCCAAATTATTAATAGGATAAAATGTGTAGTAATTTTGCAACTAGAATGTAGGAGGTAAAGTTGTGTGACAATCGATCTTGTCTATTCTGTGTCTTTTTCCATCCCAGGGGTTAGGGTATTCAGGGTTTCTATAGACAAGGGTTTTCCCTGTGCTATATCTATTTGATATACATGTGGGGTTAAATAGTAGTACTCAACCCTATATATCAGGGCACCAACTACGGAGGATAGACTGTGACCTTATCCATACTACCCAACTACCCAAATACTAGAGAGTATCTTCCTAAGTGTTTTTCTCGGTGGAACTATAAAAATCATGTGGCCAATTGGTTTATCTATGGATGGATTCAAGAGATCTAGGTTGATCTGTATACATTTGATATCTGATGCATTGCCACTCAAAGGGGTACCAACAAGAGTTACAAGGGTGACCAACAATGTGCACTTAAGTACCACTTGTATTTCCTTCCTATATGTTTCCCTGACCGTGGATTTATGCATTGAACTACACATCTGTCTATATTTATAACGTCATAATACATCTCTACCCTAAAAAAATAACCCAAAATTTTATGCCAAGGAAAGTGCTCTTATACCACTTGTAAGGTACCAGATCTATTATAATAGCATGAAACAAAAATATTGCAGAGAATAACAATGGAACAACAAAATAGATGAAACCACAACACCAAAATAATACCTTTATTGATAGGAAACAATGTTCACTTGCCTCTTCAAAGGGGAAACCTCCAACAAAGCAATGCTCTATTACAATAATTCTCAAGACAAAATTTCTCATACCCTATACTCCTATTTATACTAAATCTATCTATCCAAAATAACAATCTAGAGGAAGATCCTTCTATAAATGGAAGTTTCTATTAGGTCTTCTTACATTTGACTTATTCTTCCTTATTTCTAGCCCTTATTAATATTGGCCTTTATTACATGGAAATATATTATTCTACCTACGTGAGGGGTTAGGGAGGTTAGGTCCCTAACAAAAACCTTCAATAAATCTCATGTAGTAACTAGTTAGACCCATAAATGATCTCACCTCTAAAATGTTCTTTGGTCTAGGCCATCCTTGAATTGCCTCAATCTTCTCTGGACCCACTGCTATGCCCTCCTCTATGTTAATCCCTAGAAAAGGACCCATACAAATCCCCATGTTATATATAAAAACCCTTGTTAATCCCTAGATATTGAATTATTACATTTCTATTGTTATATTTGTGTGTCGGTTAGAACCCTTCATTGCACCCTTTAATTATAATTTTACCCTTTGTCTCCTATATATATGTTACACATGATTTTGGTCACTCAGGTGATGTCTTAACAATGGTGTATTCAGGCTCCCAACAAGGACTTTTTGCTTGAGAAAAGTGGCCTTTACCTTCTTCCAAAAACATATTTTTAAAGTGAGTTCATAGGCTGCACATGGCTTAGGGTGCGAACTTCTCGCAGTTTGCTCCATACACAAGGTGCAAACCTATTTTTAAGCTTGGAAAGGAGAAGAGGTCTCGAGGGTTCTAGAAGGGAATATTCTAGAAAATGAGTTGGAATTCGTATGATTGTCATTTTACTGACTTCTCAGAATTGATGGGATCATCCTCATCCATGTAACCATCTCTCCTTCTCCTATATATTGAAAGGTTTCTCATGGAAAAGGTTAAGCAAGATTGAATGAAGACTTGGTGAAAGAATCGTGTGAAGAACCCTGCTTAGACAGAGGCTTGAAGGCTCTAGTTGGTCTATCAAGAGGAATTGGATCTTATTCATGCAATTAAAGAGAAAGTTTGTGTGTTGGAACCAAGGGTCACTGAAAGGAAGCTTGCGACATCAAGGCAATCAGGTTGTATCTTCTACTTTCAATTAATATGATACAGCGACATGTCCCTTTCCCATAAAGTCACTTTTACTTTATTGTGTAATTCCTTGATCATATGCATAAGTTGATGTTGAATACATTTTGCTATCTTTACTTTGGTTGGTTTGTGTTGTCTTGGAATTGACCTCACAAGAGCACCAGAGCTAAGCGAGAGAAACATAGACCTAAGGAAGCGATATAAAGGTATGTCACTTGTTCCTCCCTAATAGCATATTCAATTATTACAACTTAGGGAAAGAGTCATGTCATGTCCTATTTTTTTCTAGATCTAGGTGGATCTAGGGAGATCTATTAGTGTCTGTACCTACTGATTAGTCCGATAAAAAAATTGGCGACTCCACTGGGGATGCAACCCATTTTTTTTGTGGTTTTTGGTGTTTTTCCTTGGCCATTTGCTCTTACCTTACCATTTTTCATTTCTATCAATCTTTGAGTCTTAAAGAGACCCTGACAGACTCTCTGGGTCTAGAGGTTCCTTCAAAATTTTTGTCTTTTTTCCAAATTTCTCTTAGTTTCAATCATTCTCGCACTGAACCCTTTTGTTTCCTGTGAGAACTACTCGAGTTCGCACCCTACTGTGCAATCTAGTGCGAACATCTCACACTCTTCTTGTGACCAGCCTGCGAGAATGCTCTATTCTCGCACTGTACACTACTGCTTGCCTACGAACCCATTTTGAAAATTTTTGGTATTAAGGTCTTTTGTATGCTCAGATGCCCAGATTTGTATGTGTTTTTGAAGAGAACTTCTTGGGCCACTAATTGATTGTTTCTTGACTTCAGATTTTGTGAATGATTAGTCTTCGGAAATCGAAAGCTCTTCTTGTTCATTTTTTCTCAACTGTTATCTCTTGACCTTTTCTTAACAAGGATATAATCTTTGGTCCTGAAATCCGAGTGCTTGTTTGGTTGGGCATCGGTGATTGGTTTAAAATTTGGGATTATTTGTCTTTTTCAATCGCTCATTACTTGGAAATTTGTCACTCTCATGCATTTGAAAAGACTAGTCTTGTCTGCTTGTTATGTTTGTCTTCATTGAAAGATTGGTTTGGGTTTTGTTGTATATTGCTTTTCATTAGTTGTTGGTTTTTCTTATTTCACCACTGTTGTGTGGTTTCTATTGAAAATTAAAAAATATTTTTCTTTTTAAAAGAAATTTTTATTTTGAAAATATTGGCATTCAATTGTTGAAATAGAACAAATAAAGAATTGGCATTGGTCGTGATTTGTTGATATTTCATTTTCAGAGAAGATTGTATATTGTAGTTCAAGATTGTTCCAGAAAACTCATCTTCCCCTCCCGTAAATAGGATTCATTGAACAAGAATTGATATTTTTCATTCCTATCTATGCATTGTTGGGTTAGAGTCTCACAAAACATTGGTCTCATTTCCGTCTCCTTCGAGTAATAACAGCCCTTAATAATATCGCGCAAATTTTAAAATTTAACTAGTAACTCTTTTCTAGGACTCTATTACACCAACATTAGCTAGGCTAGAGCTTTGGAATAAGGTAGAGAGATATACTCTCCAAAGCACAAAACACACAATAACATCTTGTGGTAGGAAGTGTCAAATTCCATTTGCAACATTTTGTCCTGGGAAGCCCTTCTCACACAAGGGTCAAACCCGAGGTCGCATTGATATCGACAGAGTTACTCACATGTCTTTGTTGATATCGGTGTAGATATTTCATGTATTACGGGGGCCACTTGGAGGTATACCCACAATGATGAGTGGAAGCCTCTCAAGCTGATTTCGAGCTAGATACCCTGCCCTTGTGTGTGGATCGGACTGTCGATTGTCCTCCCCTGGATTTATTGTTGTTGGTGGTAACCTTAGTGGCCTATCTTCTTAGGGTCTTACACAAGGTGACTGTGAAGGGGCAAGTCTTCACAGTACCTAGAATCAACATTGGCCAAACTCACTCGGACTCCTTGGAGGGTATACCCATGATTATGTGTGGGAGTTGGCACTAGGGTGTAAGTCCATTAAGAAGGTCGTCAACGTAACTTTTCCACCCTAGCCCAACCCCTTCTCATCTCATTGTTGCAACGTTGGATTTCATCACCAACTAGTGACTTCGGAATTAGAAGGTCTTGTTTGCTTGGTGTTGTTTCCTAGATTTTTTACTAGTGCATGTTGTTTGTTTACCCAAGTTGACCATAGAATTTTCTTCGTAAGTCTTTAACTCGTTCACAATTGAACCTCCACATCGTTCACATAGAATGGAAGGCTTACCCCAAGAAAATTTGGAAGGTTCTCAACCCTTGCCTACCAGTTCACTAGAGGGCTCTCCTCAACAGAGTGAAGTCCAAGACGTCACCACTCCACAAGTGGAAAGAACTGACTCTCTAGAATGATTCTGAATTTCTAATTCTCGAGAGGACTTTCGACTTCACCCCAACTCCGAGAGACGTATTGTGCGACTGAATTCTTCTGGAGAACTAGTTGTTCAGTCTTTTGGATCACCAACCAGGCCTTTCCTAGGACCTGAGGGTCAAGATCCTTTTTAGGCTACCAACATTTTTAGACGGGACCTCTTTGGTTCAGGAGTAGACATTGATATTACTGTCTCACCTGAGCTACCCAAAACATCTAATCCAAATGCGATACCATTTACTACCACTTATTATTTTCCTGGTACAAAATCCCTACAAGTAGACCACATCATGACTCTCCCTTTACAAACGATCCATTATACAGATACTACGAGTCTTCACACTGGGATTACCACGGATAGCCAAGCCCCCATTGGCACACCACTTTTTCCCAGAGCCACTCTTACTCTTCCACCCCGATACTATGCGTTGAATGCCTCTATTTCCGTTCCTACGCAAATCACATCCAGAACTACTGGTGATCCCACTTCTTCTGGGCACTCTCCTCCCGGTTTCATTCCAACACTTCCCCTGCCCCCTTTCAAAGGACCTTTTCCATCCTTTATCAGAGGCGCTGATCCTAGTGGCACCATTCCATCGTTCACACCAAATTACCAGATTCCTGTTGGTGGACAATTTCACCAAGGAGGCCCAACTCAACCCCCCCTTGCGGGGAAAACCCCAATTGGAACACAACCCCCGATTAGAGGACAACCCCCACCGACCCCACCCTATGGACAGAACATACCTCCATCCTTGGCCCAGTATTAGAACCATCTAATACAACATAATCCTCAATCGACTGGGGGGCAACAGCCTCAAGCTACATCCATTATACCCCCTAGTATAGGCCAACCATATCTAGGTACGTTGAATCCTATTTGGGGATCGAATTCTCAACCCCACACCCCTGTTCAAGGGTAAAATCCTATGAGTTACTTTCCTACACAACAACCACTGAATCTACCTAGATCCTCACATTACATGCAGACTGCTTATGGTCCCACTGGTTTTTTGATGGGACTCCCTCCCCAAAGTCACCAGTACCCGCATGTGAATAGACAATTACCTTTCTTAGCCACCCTAGACCTCCCGTATCTGTCAAGGATTTTAAATGATCCAATCCATCACTCTCCCCAATGGCCCACCATACCGGCCAAACTACCATATGATATCCCTAAATTCGATGGAAAAGCGGGAGAGGACGTGAAAAATCACGTAATGACTTTTCACCTTTGGTGCTCATCCAACTCCTTGATGGATGACTCTATTCGTTTACGCCTTTTTCAACGAACTCTCACGGGTTCTGCCATGAAATCGTATACAGAATTACCATGAGGTTTCTTCGCCAAATTCAACACCCTATATATGGCTTTCCTCACCCACTACCAGTTACCGATCCACTATGAAACAGGGACCAATATTTTGATCTCTTTTAAACAAACCAAAGCCACTCATATTTCCGATCACATTCATGAATGGCGATGGAGATGACATCTCATCAAACTCGAACTTCCCGATCAGTTACTGGTAGAATGGTTCACGAAATCATTTGTGAAAGACATTGGTTGTGACATCACCATGGGTGGAGTTGTCACAGAAGAACAAGCCATTAGTCGTGCTCAATAACTTGACCTCGTTTACTCACAAACAGGTACTCTTTACGACTTACTCCCTAATGCGCCTCATCCTTCTACTTCCACCACTTCAACTACTCCTATTGCTTCTCATGCAGCTAACAGTGTGATTGGCACTTTCCATGCCCAACCACATTCTGTCCAAGCCTCTAGCAACAACCCCAAACCCATTTCTTCTAATTTTCAAAATTCTCCGTCTCCTACCCCTCCCACCGGCAAGATTTCTGAGGTAAATGTTGTTCAATATACCCCCACCGATAAAAAAAAATCCAGAAAGGGAAAGGGTAAGATTAAGGAGGAAAAAAATAATTCACAAGAAGAGAGAACCAAAACACCACCTGTTGATGATAGGGATAAGCGCAAACCCCGATACCCTTGTCTTATCTGTGGTGATGATCACTACACTAAGGATTGTCCAAGACGAGCCAAGGTTACTAAGTTAATTCAAGGGACCATGAAACCACCCACTCTAGTCATTTTGTCACAACCCTTCCCCTCCCAAAAATAGGCCCAATTGGTCATTCACGACCAACCCTCCCCCTCCAATACATCCTATGTCTTAATGTGTACAGGAGATTCAAAGAAAAATGACATCGCCCTTACCACTCGAGCCAAATATTATTCCTCCTCTAAAGAGAAGGTTGATTTTATACCTCCATTGGTCCAACCATCTCCCTTGACTCCACCTACCAACGGTCCTCTTCATCTTGAATGACCGAGCCTTGACACAGTCCTTCACCCTCCTCCAAAGGGCGTAGTTCAGAAATTGGCTTTCAATCCTCATGCCCGTGCTACCTAGAACTACAGTATTGTTGAAGATCTGGCCCAAGCACCATCCGCGATGTCATCCCTCAAAGTCCTTCAAAGTTGTCCTATACAACATAAAGCATTGTTGAAATCTATCGATGGAATTGACCCTACAGATACAAATTTAATAATTTTTTACTTTGAAGATCACATTCCAAGTTTACCCCCTCAAATTGCATTCCAAATACAAGTTATTGTCTCCGAAAAAAACATTTGTAGAATTGTTATCGACGAGGGTGCCTCGACATGTGATCCGGATTATTTTCGGCACGAAATGAGAGCGGAGATATAATAAATAAATGTACAAAGATATTGCAGATATTCAATAATAGAACATAAATGTATCAGAGATGCAACCATAAACACAGATATACAGTAATACATGATTTCTATTAATCAAAGAAATGTACAGAGACTGTAAAAATACAGAGTGAAAGACTTGCTAGAATGGTGGCAACTTATCTCTGAGAAGAGATGTGACGGCTACTTGCATTCACAAGAAGATGATTAGAATGAGGCTCTAGAGGCCTTTTTACAATAAACGGGAATGCCAAAAGTCCCAGACATCCAAAAAACTAACCCTAGGAGATGAAGCACCAAAATTCATGTGGGCCCCATTTGGGTAAGTGAGTACATCAACTTTCCGGGGTCGTAAATTTTGCATACAATCTCCGTTATACGCGTGTGATAGCTTGTTGGAAAGGTACTATCGAAGAGATTTATTTTGGGGGCTCAATCATGCCTTCAACTATTATTGAGAACCTCGATCTTGAAAAACCTTCATTTGGACCCTCAAAATGGCCCCGGAAGTTAAAACCTGCTAAAAATAGTAAATTGCCAAAATGGCCAGAAAATTGTTTTGAGCCATTTGGAAAAGATGGGTGGCCACCGATATCCACCTGGATCAATCCTCCCTCCTTAGGAAGCAATGGTCTCCATTTCATTGAGTTCCCAGGGGAGAGGGAAAAGCATTTGTTGAATCTGCATCTTGGTGAGCTGCATGTCTTGCTGGAGAAGTCGCGCTGCTTAGTTTGTGGAAATATGTCACGAACCTGTGGATGGAAGGTTTGGACCTTGTTTACACCCTTTTCGTCACCTTGGTGATAAAATAAGAGGTGCTTGCATGCCCAGTTGGGTCGTGCTGAGCATGACAGCTGTAGAGGAAAGAGTTAGAGAAAGAAAAACAAAACTATAAGAAAGAATTAAACTAATACAAACTAAAATCATAAGCATAGGGATATAGAGATAACAAACACAAAAAGACCCATATCACCAATGTTTTTAGGCTGATCTATTGATGAAATCAAAGCACCAAGAAGAAAGAGGACTATGAGTCCCTTATTCCTCCAAGGGAAGGCTCTTGGACCCTCACAAGCTTGCTCTCCTTACAACAAGAAAAATGAAAATGGTGGTGAAAGAACTCCTTGCAAATCCACTCAATGGAGATGTGGATTTCTCAATGAAATGGTGCCAATGTGTTCTTTGTCAAGGATGGAGTTCTTAAAACAATATAGGCAGCATAACATTACATGAAATTCCTTGAGAAAATGAGGTGCATTCATGG
>SNQJ01S0106979.1:17353-29616 GCA_010110895.2 Picea sitchensis | reverse complement strand
CAAAATAAAGCAAGGTTTGTTTGAGTGGATGGTAATTCCATTTGGACTTTGCAATGCTCCTGCTACATTCATGAGAGTCATGCATTATGTTTTAAGGCCTTTTCTTGATGATTGTGTGATTGTCAACTTGGACGACATTTTGATATTTAGTGAATATCGTGAAGATCATGTTATGCATGTAAAGAAAGTTATGGATTTCTTACAGAAAGATTTTTTTTTTTTGAAGATGTCTAAATGTGAGTTTGGAAAGACCTCACTTGTTTACTTGGGACATATTGTTGGAGGAGGAGAACTGAAAATTGATCCTTCCAAGGTTAAAGTCATTTTGGATTGGCCAAAGCCCAATAATGTGATAGAGGTAAGAATCTTTTTGGGAGCATCCCAATATTGGAGAAATTTTATTGCTAACTTCTCTTCAATTGCAACTCCATTACATGTAATGAAAAACATTAGTCAAGTTTTCCAATGGGGAGGCATGCAAAAAAAATCATTTGATGCATTGAAGGAGAAGATTAGTTCAACTCCAGTTCTTACACTTCCAAATTTGAGACAACCATTGAGACCCAAACAGATGCAAACAATTCTACAATGGGAGCAATCTTGTTGCAACATGGTAAGCCCATTTATTTTCATTCTAAAACTTTTAATGGTGTTGTGATTAACTATCCTACTTATGATAAGGAGTTGTATGCGTTGGTAAAAAGTGTGAAAAAATGGAAACATTATTTTTTGGGAAAAGAAACTATCATTCACACAGATCATCAACCATTGCAATACTTACAATCACAAACAAAGCTACAACAAGCAAGGCACTTCAGATGGATGGGTTTTCTACAACAATTCCACTTGGTTATAAGGTATAAAAAAGACATTTATAACAAAGTTGTCGATATGCTTTCTAGGCCTACCGTTCGTGCTTCATTTATTATTAAGCATAATTCTATCATGCATGAGAGCTATGTTGAACAATATGCTTTAGATGCTGATTTTAAAGAGATTTATGCAACTTTGTGTCATTCTAACCAAGTTGAGGAATTGGATTACCATGTGCATGATAAGATTTTGTATCATCTTGTAAAGCTATGTATTCCACAAGTTGAAAGATTCAACATCATAAGGGAAGCTCATTCTTCTCTTATTGTTGGCCACTTTGGTGTAGGCAAGACAATGGCTAATTTGCAAAGGTATTGCTATTGGCCTAAAATGAATGAAAGTGTTTCAAGATATGTAAGAGGATGTTGTTTATGTGCTACAAGCAAGCCTAGCAATATAAAGTTGGGTTTTTTACTCCACTTCTGGTTCCTTATCGTCCTTGGGAAAACATTTCCACGGACTTTGTAGGAGGTCTACCTCTGTCTAAAAATAATCATGATTATCTTTATGTTGTGGTTGACCATTTCAACAAAATGTGTATTTTGATGCCTTGTAAGAAGTAGGTTACAGCTGAGCAAACGACACAAATGTTCTTTCAGCATGTTTGGGTACATTTTGGGTTTCTTAAATCCATTATTCCTGATCAACATTCTCGATTTATAGGGAATTTTTGGTCAAGTTTATGGGCACTCATGGACACCAAGCTGAAAAAGAGCACAAATTTTCATCCACAAACCAATGGTCAAATAGAAGTGGTTAATAGAAAAGTAGTGCATCTTCTTCATGGTTATTGCAGCAAGCATCCTAGGCTTTGGGATGAGCACCTACACTACATTCAACATGCTTAAAATTGAGCTAAGCACTCTTCAACTCAAACATCTCCATTTGAGGCATGTTTTGGTTATTTGCAAAAATATCCTTTAGATTTTATCTTTGGGAAAGACATTGCTATTGATGGTCAATATGACACTAATAGGGCAAAGAAGTTCATTGATCAAATTCAGTTGGTACACCAAATGGTACAAGAACAGTTGCAAAAGAGCCAAGACAAGTACAAGACAAGACATGACAAACATCCCGTTGATCACAGTTTCCAAGTTGGAGATGAAGTTTATCTTTACATTAGCAAAGAGAGGCTTAGAGGAGAAGGTAAAAAACTGAAACCAATTAGATATGGACCTTTCAAGATTCTTGAAAATATTGGTAACAATGCCTTCCGTTTGGATTTGCCTCCTTATATGCAAATGTATGCAATTGTCAATGTTGAGAATTTGAGATTGTATGAGCCGCCTTTGATTGATGATCAAGGAGAACATGTTGTTATTCATTCTATAGATGATTTCTCACCAGAATATCTTTCAGAACTGCATGAATACACAATCCTTGACAGGAGGATGAGAAGTTCAAAATGAGGGAATGTGGAATACATTTGAGTTGTTCTTAAGGGCACAAATCCAAGAAAGTCCAAGTATATTGAGGTCATAAAGGTGAGGGAACTGTACCCTAATCTTCATATTGACTAAAAGTAGTTTTTTGGATGTCCAAAGCTTCCCAATGGGGAGGAGTGATCCAGAAGATAAAAAATATACTCAAAAATAAAAGTTCTTGGAATTTCTTCAAAATAGACTCATGCATAGGCCTCATCCTCATGATCCCAATGTAACTTGAATGGGTTCAAACAGACATCGTATGAGTGAGATATTGTGTTCTATCCACTTTGTCAAATAGACAAAATTTTGATGATTGTACAGTCGATACAGTGTTGACGTGGCATGTTTGTACTAACACGTGGCAGGGTGACATGGATTGCTGAATGGGAAGAAGTGATAACATGGCATGGTCATACTACTAACATGGCAGCTGACCGTACTGACACGTGGCAGGAGGTTGTACTGACTTGTGGCAGTTGTTGATGTGGCATAGGTTGACATGGAAAAGTATCGTACATGATATGTGTCAGTTGTTGAGCTATCAGATGGTGACATGGTAGATTTTTGGACCAATTGAATGGTTCCACATGGCCCAGACATGGTTTTCCATGTGGCACGCCCTCCAATGCATAAATATTTGGTTTGTTGTTCATGGGGGTCAAACTGACGACCTCCGTGGACAGGTGGCACGTCTTGGCAGGGGGGCAGGATACCAACCCACCCACACGATGTTTCTTACCCTAACATGTTGTTGGCATAGGGGTAGACCCAGGGTTCAACACTTCAACAACGCATGAACAAAACCTTAACTACTGACCCTTTCGTCAACACCTGCAAAGCAGGTGAAGTCTCACCCGAGGTAGAGGCAGGGGGGTTACAGGACTCAGTTGTCTGTAACCAAGATGGGACACAGATATGTGATTATAAAAATTCACAAAGTACTTTAATAAAAATTACAAGATGATATGCATTAGTTCATTAGCTTTATTAACATCATAGAACAAACCCTAAGACAGATCGGTGCAGTAACAATAAAGATTAAGCACTTCAACCACTTAACACACAACATAGAGTTAGAGAAAACATTAATTAATCCTTAACATATGTGAAGCACTAAGAATCTACATATCTATTTAACATAAATAATAAGAAAAGAACTGAGCAGATTCATAACACAAGCAACACAACACAAAGCAACCAGAAGAAAAAAGATATACGTGGTTCACCCCAGTGTGGGGCTACGTCCACCAACTTCTTCGTCTTCTTTATTAGTATTCAATATTTTTACATTCATCCGCTCCTATGCACTAAGCCACAAATACAAGCTTCACAAAGGACAAGATATTTGTGCACTGAGCGCCAGATCCTCCTTCCCAAAACTAGGTCACATCACAAAGCCGACTTCTCTATCTAGCACAGAGCCTTACATACACAATCTGTTGCACAAAGAAACTCAGAGCCACTTGCACTTAGCTACTTCGCTCTTACATCACTTAGCTTAGCTACTTCTACCTTACAATATTGATGCTTTTATGCTTTTATAATTAGGCCTAAGCATGGGTAAAACCATGGGCCGACATCCCATAACCCATTACAAAAACCCTAATGAACCCCTTGTTGGGTCCACAAAGCCCACAAAACAAGTGATATCTGTGATCTCGGCTCCACCTAGGCACTCCTTCCTTTTTCACTGCGTCGAAGTCCAAAAAGTGGTCAAACCTGACCAAGATTTCCTCAAAACTTGGTTGAGGGCCAACAGGCCCCCAACACTCACCTGTGACTCGTCCCGAGTCACTCAGGTCTGGGCAATGCTGCTTCAAAGGCCTCAAGATTCACTTGAGATACCTTGACTTGTTGCTTCGCCTGAGCCTCCTACTCAACGAGCTCTTAGATCATCTTCTCTGTAACAGGCCCTTCTAGGCATTGTTCCACTATTGCAACCACTTGGTCCAATTGTGAGCCTTGTCCTTCAATTTATTCAAACACTTTGCAGGCTTCATCCTGCACTGGTTGCATCTTCTACGTGACTTCCATTACTCTGCCCTGGATGGCAGTAATTTTTTGATGTGCCGCGTGTTGTTCTTGAGATCTCTTCATTCTTTCTACCACAGTGAGTAGCTTCATTTGTGCCTGTAATGACAGTGCATGTTGCTTCTCCTCCTATAACTATGATTCCAGTTTCCTTAGCTCCAGATATTCTATGAGGCATCCATAAGTTTGCGTGCTCCTATTGCTTAGTTGTTTGCATTCTGAGGCGGGGGCCATGATCCTTCCAACTGTGTTTTTAGCAGCTTCCTCCCTCTGGTTGCGCACCTCCTACGGAGTGATCAATACTTCTTAGATATCCAACTCCGTTATCCTCACTTGAAGATTCTAGATGGTCTCAACAAGCTTCACCACTTGAACCTCGAAGTGCTTTATTCACCGCTTCTTTGATCATAGTGATCATAGTCTTCTGCGGTGTTTATGTTTCAGTGGGAGGGTCCTTCGGTGGTGTAGCTTCACCTTCTCCTTGCTTTTCTCCTTCATCCCCTCCTCCTTCTCCATTTAATTCGTCTCCTCCTCCCGATGAGAAAGATGCATTTTCTTCTGAGGCATTGTCTTCCTCGTTAGTCTCTATATTATGAACTTCCTCCTTTTTCTTCTTCTTCTTCGCACTGGACCGTCCTACATGCTCGAATTGGGTGACCAAGGGGCTTCCTATAATTTTAGCGTCGGAGAGTTCGACATCAACGACGCGTGTCTAAAATTATTCTGGCCATTCCTTCGTGATATGCTCCATGTATTCATGTGTCAGCTTATAATAGGACTGTAAGTATTCCTTTCTCTCATCTCTATGCGCAGTGATATATATAAAATGGGGATCTGCGCAAAAATTGACTATCGGTATGTACTGGTGTAGGGTGTGTGATGTCATGCGTGGAAATGACTTGATGGAAACCTTTAGTTGCTGATAGTAGGCATGAAACACTGTGTTTGAATGCCATTGCTTCGACGTGTCATTGGTGTACCACAAGGTAGAGAACCTAGTGGCCAACAACTCTGATGGTTCGATCTCTGGGAAGGTGGCTCCTTTTGACATTTTCCAGGCGACAAATGCAATCAATACGAGAAACTAGCTAAAGTGGAACTTGTATCCTTGATCCTAAGCTTAGCAGTAGTCTTTCTCAACCTCGTTGATGAGGTAACTGGCCCAATTCATCTACTTTCCCTCCACGCATTTTCCTGTGAGGTCCACCATGAACCTGGTGACCTGTGTGGGGCAGTTCTTTCTTACGATCTTGTGAGATATGAGTTGGAAAGCGAGGTGCACTGCACCATATTGGATAGAGTCTACCTTGTAGCCTCGCTTTCCCTTTTCAACTTCTCCATAAGCCTCCTTTATGCGTCGGGCCAAGGAGCGATCTAAGGTCTTCCCTGGGTAAAACTGTTGAGGGTCGAGTCCCTACATTCTCAATCCTGTAATCAGGTGGATCAACATTAGATCCATAGTAATCTACCTATCGAGCCACAAGTATCTGCCATGGTAGCACGAAAAGAGGAGTTTAATGCAAGCATTAATCTCTTGGTGTCAGACAAAATGGGGAATCTTCATCACGTTTAGTATTGTGGACTATGCCAGCTCCTTAATCCATGGCTGGGAGACCAGGCGAGGATTATTCCCGGTGGTCTTCATCAAATATCTATGGGGTGTGGGTATCACATAGTTATTTCTATCTCCAAGGTTGAAGTCACTATTCTTCAGTAATGGGATCTATCCCAACTGAATTCCAACTACGCATATTCCTGTCGAGATGTACGCAGTGATCAAAGTGTACTCAAAGTCCCATGGATTTCTATCGCGGTTAACTGCAGTAGCCAATGGCAGGATATGATATGGTAATATCGACGGGATCTTCTTTGCATTAGCCAGATCATAGTGATGCTTACTTCACTGCTTAGTCACAGGGTTGACAAGGCTCGAACGACGTCCAGTCGAAGGGGAATCCTGGAGTCCCCTAGTCGACGATGCCTGTACTCCTTTAGACATAGCTTTATCATCCATAAAGAACCTCCTCGACGGATTTCTCTAACTTAGTGCGTTCACCCAACATTCTCACTGTTTAACAGACAAGTCGAGGTAGGCGAATGAATAGTGGGGTAGACAAACAGACAACGATGTCTAGTTTCTGATAACACAATACAATCAATTCTCTTCTTGTCTCAAATAATCACGAGAAGCAAAAAGTGGTCCCGGTGTAGCGTCCAATGGGTTAAATAAGTGAGCATCGTAACAGATTCTTCCAACGGGCAGGCATGCTTCCATTAATGTCAATCTATCCATTATGACGCGTTCTTAATGTCCCAAATGCGATCCATCTGCCCATAAATGTGTTTCCTAGTCGTTCTGGAGCGTTGTTCTAATGGTCGGGGCGCCTCCAATGGTCACATGGCTTCGCCAAGGCGAAGTCCCATTCTACACCATTTTTTTGTTCTGGCAAGGTTCAAATCCTGCAAACCTACCTCCTGCAAAGTCTTCCATTTGTTCTCTGTAACTTCCTGTAGCTTTTCCAACTTGGCTTTCTTCTTACTAAGCTTCCTTGCCTTCTTTCCTGTAATTTGAGTCTCTCTATTTGTTTTTGGAATTCTCTTTCCATTCTTATTCTTATCTTCTCCTAGCGTACTGACTTCGCATTGTTGATGTGATCTCAAAGGGTTCGAAGTTAATACCTCTTATCTTATTAATTCCAGGGTGGGTATTCTTCTTTCTTGCATGAATAGGTCCTTCAAACCTTCTTGGATTCTTTCATCTTCGACAACTAATTCTCTTGCGTTGTGTTGCTTCGACTTAACTTCTCATTCTTCTATCAATCGATCTATTTTTCTAGCTATGAAATCCCTTAGTTCTTGCTTTTTATTTTCTGTAGCTCTTTCCTCTACTTTCGTTATGATTTGATCCTTCTCAATCTAAGTATTTCCTAACAAGAGAGGGAAAGGGGCAATGTTCTCAACAAACTTAATGACTTCAAATTCCTCTTCAGTCAATGTTCCATGGATGATAACAGGTACATTAGTAACTCTTCCACATAGGGTTATCATCTTTCCTTTAAACAAGCCTATCCTTCCCAATGAAGGTATCACAGTAGGTTTTCCCAAAATTTCCCAAGTTTCTTCTATCATAATATTCACTTGTGTTTCCTCATCCAAGACACAGTCTATGTCGAAGTCTTCTATTCTTTTACCTATGTGTTATTTTACCTTCAATATCTCTGGTAAACTGACATCTTTGTGCTCATTCATCGTTTCTTTCAATTGTGATAACATAGTCTGAGATTTCTCTGACTCATTCTCTCGATGATTCTCTATCATTCTCTTATTCTCTTGACTTCCTTCATATTTTTCTTGTCTCATGTTCATTTGTCTGACTTTAGAAATCATCCTTGGACAATCCTCAACTTCATGACCAACAATTTTACAAAAAAGACAAATAGGACCTGTACCAGGGCATTTCTTAGCAATATGTCTCGATCTTCTGCAGTTATAACATAGTGTCAATCCTCTCTTTCTCTTGTATGTTCCCCAAATTTTCCTATGTTGTGCACTAGGATCACAGTGTTGGACCTGCAATATGTAAAAATTCTTTCTAGGTTCCTGCATCCAGTTATTAGTCCAAAAATTCTTTCTATGCATAGGAATAACATATCTCTCTTCATTTCTATTAAATTTATTTAGATCAACTCTTTCTTCCAACTGCGCGCTAGCTTTCAGACTAAGACATAATATATTAAAAATACCTAAATTCATGCTTTCAAAACAAAAACTTTCTCTTAGCTTACTCTTATCAAATCACAAAGAACCATTTGTTGGCACAGGGGAAGACCCAGGGTTCAACGCTTCAACAACGCACCAACAAAACCCTAACTACTGGCCCTTTCGACAACACCTGTGAAGCAAGCGAAGTCTCACTTGAGGTAGAGGCAGGGGGGGTTACAGAACTCAGGTGTCTGTAACCAAGATGGGACACAAATACATGATTATAACAGTTCACAAAGTACTTTAATAACACTTACAAGATGATATGAATTAGTTCATTATCTTTATTAACATCGCAGAACAAAACCTAAGATAGATCAGTGCAGTAACAATAAATATTAAGCACTTCAACCAAGTTAGATATAACATTCATTCATCCTTAACATATGTGGATCACTAAGCATCTACAAATATATCTAACATACATAATAAGCAAAACACTGAGCAGGTTCATAACATAAGAAACACAACACAAAGCAACTAGAAGACACAAGATATACATGGTTCACCCTAGTGTGGGGCTACATCCACCAACTGCTCCGTCTTCTTTATTAGTCTTCAATATTATTACATTCATCCATTCCTGTGCAATAAGCCACAGAGCCAAGCTTCACAAAGGACAGGAGATCTGCGCACTGAGCGTGAGATCCTCCTTCCCAAAACTAAGTCACAGCACAAAGCCAACTTCTCTATCTAGCATAGAGCCTTACATATGCAATCTGTTGCACAAAGCAACTCAGAGCCACTTTCACTTAGCTACTTTACTCTTACATCACTTAGCTTAACTACTTCTACCTTACAATCTTTACTTATTTATACTTTTACAATTAGGCCTAAGCATGGGTAAACCCATGGGTCGACATTCCATAACCCATTACAAAAAACCTAATGAACCCCTTGCTGGGTCCACAAAGCCCACAAAACAAGTGATATCCGTGATATCAGCTCCTCCTCAGTGCTCCTTCCTCAATCATTATGTCGAAGTCCAAAAAGTGGTCAAACCTGACCAAGATTTCCTCAAAACTTGGTCGAGGGCCAACACATGTTTCTGAAAAAAATTAAGTTTTCAAAAGTTTGGAGTTGGACGAGGTTCGGTACGAGGCTTAGCCCTAGCCCCCAACTATATGCTCCTTACCATATGACTCTACAAAAAAATCTAGTGTGGGGTTCAACCAGCTCACCACTTGTCAACCGTTCCAACAGTCCTTCGACCACATGCCCAAACACTTGTCAACACCACGTTCAATTTTGCAATGGGTCCCGGTTTAGGCGTTGGGTTGTGGCCATATGGCACCCATGCGGCCAACACCTCTGCCCTTGGGGGAACTAATCATGCTAACGGTGCAAAATCATTCCCATTTTTTTGGAATGCACATGTTTGCTGGGTTTAGGCACGAGAAACACCCAAAATCCAGGTTTAGTCAGTTTGGGTGTGTTTTGGTGAGCATAGACAACAAAGATTTGGGAGAAACTTCCAGGGAGTGATTCCAACTCATTTTTTGGCCAAACCAGGTGCAGGAAGAGCCCAATAGGGGTTTTTGGACGTTCTGGAGCCATTGAAGCCATCCATTTCTCATTTTGAGCACTGTAAAGGAAGGATTTTGACACTTTGAGCATTAATGAAAAAGATCCATTGGAAGCTAGACCGGGAAATGTAGCCCAAGAGAGGGGTGAACTCCTTTATCATTTTGTTGTGTTAATGTGTGTATTTTGATGGATTTTTATGATTGTTTATGCTGCTCATGATTAAGTAAAAAAAACTCATTAATCTTTTTGTGTTTGTAACTTGATCCTATTACCCAAGAACATACCATTTCACTTACAATTTTAAAGAGATTCAAACCTTTACATTTTCAGATCAAAAGGTAAGAGATGGTGTAGACCTTGCTTCCTGTTACTGGTCTTGTTGGAACAACAAAGTATACATTGTCTAATATATCATGATACATTTTCCTGCATTCTAGGCGAGTACACATATCTTTGTAAGTTGGCAACCATCTTCCCAACACTGAAATCTCGTGCAACCTTGGAAGTGTGAACCTCTTTGATAAGTTGTAGTTGTTGACCTTTAGGGACACAGATCTTGTCGAGCTTATATAGTAAACAATTCTGGAAATGATAGTCGGCCTTGTCGTCGCCTTATTCTATATAAATTTGGCCTTGTAGTTGCTAAAAAACCTCCTTGAATTCCTCATCTTTTGTGTATGCCTCTTTGTATGCATCACAGGTAAAAGGTTCCACGTGCATCAAAGTTCCCAAAGATGTAATATTGTATGCGGATGGCTATGAAAGCGTGTCTTCCAACATGTTTGTGCTACCCTTCTTACATTTTATGACCAAATGAAACTGTTGTAAGAACCCTATCCATTTGTAGTTCTTGCTTTGTTGTAACTTACTCAGAACCTGTAAATATTGGAGTGACTAGTGATATATGTGGATGACGGTCTCCTTGCCCATCGCATAATGCATCCAATTTTTGAAATATTGTACCAAGGCATATACCTCCTTGTCGTAGGCAGGGTAGGTAAAGACCACATGATGAATTACTTTAAAATGATAAAAAATGGGCCTTCCTCCCTGCATCAGGACTGTTGGACAGTTGGTTTGGATCGTTGGTTGTCATTGATGTCAACCCTTGGAGAAGTCTAGAAGCCATAGAGATGTGTTTGATATTGATGGTGAGTTAGTTTTCATTGATGAGTGGTTGATTTCAACATATGTGATGGGTATATTTGGAGAAGTCTCCAAAGTGGTCCCCTTATGGCGTAGCTCTAAGCAGGGCCCTCACAGGAAGATGATTTGAAGAAGTCTACAAGAAACCCCTAAGTATGGTTAATGATCTCATATTGTATCATGGAATTAGTTCATGGAGGAGGGATTAAACAAAGGTAACTCACTCATGGATATATTTTCCTCATCGTGTTATTTCCATTGATAGGTGGTACTTCACGTAGTTCCTCACGGTTGAGGAGATAATCCCTCTTAAATATGGAAGCCGCAAAGTATGGTTAAGAAGCCCCAAAGTATGGTTAATAAACCCAAAATTGGTTGCAACAAGAAGTTATTAGTTGACCCAAAAAATGAGGAAAAACGGTAAAACATTTGTAAACAAGAAGTTACAAGTCGACCCTAAAGTTAAGTAAAGAAGTCACTTGGAAAGTATAAATACACATCAAGAGCCTCTCATTTGTACACACACGTTTATTGATATCTGTCTAAGTGAGAAATTTATTGTTATCTGAGGTAACCAAGGAGATATGAGGTGAATTTCAAAGGGAAGATGAAGTAAAGAAGGGCAAAATTCTAAGGGAGGATGAAGTCTTGTGAGGATGTGTTTTAAGGTATGTTATTTATAGGCCATATTACCATTTTCGCTATAACTTTTTTTCTATAATGATTAATATGGAGAAGCTTGGAGAAGGTTGAAAAGACATGTCAAGGTACCTATGGTAAAAATTTCAGCATCTGGGTCATAGTATTCCTGAGATACACTTTGTGGAAAATAAGGTTTTTGGCTAGTCCAGAAACTAGTCTCAAACAGGTGTTCCTGGTAAAACAATCATAACTTATTCATAGAGGATCCAAATGTAGTGAGACTACATGAATTGGTTATATTACATTTTGTAGTATGTTTTGTACAAATTTCAGATCTAGATATCAAATATTCCGCACGTGGCATGCTCTACAAGTTTTCTCTCTAGAATAATCCAGAATTCAATAAGGTTTGTCATTTTTGCTATAACTCTTTTTCTGTGATGTTCCAAGTAATGAAACTTGGAGGAATTGTAGAGAATATATTTAATAATATTGGGTACAAGTTTCAGACCTTTACTCATTATAGGTACGGATTTATGCTTGTTGAAAGTTGGGGTTTGTGACTAATCCAAAAACTAGTCCCGTAAGACTAGGGTAACGTTTGATGAAGATGCTATTCTCTCATTGTTGAAGTTGAGTAAGGTTTGCAGGTATGTGATCACATGCACCAAGTATTTTACAGAGTTGCATGTATGTTTATATGCATGATTTGAGGGTTACATGTTGATGATGTTATGGTGCATGCTTGAGGCAAGTCTTTGGTATGTTGTTGAGGCATTGGCACATGCTTGAGGCACATATTAGGTGCATGGTTGAGGAATATATTTGGTATATGATATTGGTTGTTTGGTA
>SNQJ01S0106978.1:25068-50635 GCA_010110895.2 Picea sitchensis | reverse complement strand
ATGCACAGGCGAACAGTCGTAAGTCAGGTCCACCATATGGGTAGGGTAATAAAGCCTGAAATATTGAAATCACCGTGTCTAACAGAGGTAAAGGTAATAGAAATACCCCCAATATACAAATAGATCCTGAGAAATATCTTTGATGCTAAAAAGGTATTACAGGGATATCTCTGCAACCAAGTTCGCATGACTTCATGCTTAACTCCGATGTGAGAGGAGCCTCCTAACATCATCAATTATAAAATGGATTTCACCACTCCCTTAGTCTGACACATATGTTGAGTTTAATAGCCTTGGAGACATTTACTCACAAAATCCTATTCCAAGGCTCTATATCTTAAGCTAGTTTGTGTACCCTGAAAATTAAAATCGTTCCTAATCAATTTTAAATTAATCATCATTACTTTTAATGGATTTGTTTAATCAAAATATGTGGTCGTGAAACTTATGATGTTATGACTCAACAAATAAAATAAATGAATATGAACATAAAGCTAATTCCTAAACTTCAATTCTCAAAAGATGATAATATTTTCAAAATGAATCTTTCAATTCAACTTTGCAATTTCAATAAGATGCAATCTTTATATACATGTATCAAGATCAATAATAGACAACCCAAAAGAGAAAATGCCAGAATGCAAAATGTATATTTTTTTATTTTCAATATAAAGAAATGAAAATGCAAGGACTGAACAACAACTTGATATATAGACCCTACTGTAAGAAAAAAGAGACAAACCAAGAAGGATACCAAGAAGAAAACAACCAGTCCAAGATGTAAGGACAACTAATGAAAAATATGATGAGAAAGAAAAACCGCCCAAAATATTCAACCAAAGAAAGGTTTCCTATCACTTTGCAGGCACTCAACAATTATGACAAAGACACAAGAAGGCTCAACAACTATCAAAAATCAACCATTAAACACCAAACTCAGTAATCAAGAATTATTGTTTTATGTATGTGATTGTTTAAGCAAAAACCATGTATGTACGTTCCCTATAGAATGACATCTCGCATATAGGTTGTCAAGAAATGAAAATAGGTTGTCAAGCAATCAAATGACAAGGAAGCTCAAGCTAAATGAGATCAATCAAAGGAGAAAAACACTCCAAACCCCAAAAAGAATATTCAATCCATAGTATGGTCACCAATTCCGTTACGAGGGAAATCACTCTATGGAATGGGGTAAACCAAAATAGATGGAATGACTGCAGAAATATACTCCAATCTCAAGTATTCTATATAAAGAAAATTCTAACAAGACAAGATAAAGAGCCTAGCTCACCCGGACATTCAATGAAGATCACCGTTGAGCACTCGACTCAAAGATTTTTACCTGCAACTTGTCCTCAACAACCAATATACGAAATCATATGGTGATAATATATAAAGTTGGCACATACAATAACATAATCCATTAACATTCATAAAAAATATGCCCATGGAATAACAATCCAAATATTTTCAAGATATTAATTGGACGAGAAAAAAGTATTTCTATTAAAATATGATCAACAAAAGTGTATGAATGACAAAATTCCATGTCGGAACGTCTTGGAACCGAGAAACTAAGTCCCTTCCAGCTGAGCCTCCACCACTTCAATCCTCCACCAAAGGAAAGCTCACATAAGAGAGGCAATGAGATTCTTCATCAAAGAGGGAAGATCTTGGGGGATGAACAATGTGTTCAAACTTTAAAGGACAAAGGGATGCAGACTCAATGTGAAGTGAATAATTTCTCCATAGTAACTTTTCTCTCAAAAGTTGAATTCTTATCCTTTTCCACGATTTGGATATGGTCCATTTATAGCCTTCAAATGGAACCGAAGGGCCGAGTCAGAATGTTTCCAGTATATGGAAGGTCAAGGATCATGGATCTCGTGACGTGACATGGAAACCCGACACACTTTTTAATTTTTATCACCAAACTCGATGTATGTGGGTTGTAGTGGTGTAACCTGCGTATACACATGTTGTATAACTGATAGGGTGCGTATATGTGGAAAAATATGTTTTTTATCTTTGGAAGTGAAAAAGGGGACTTCAAGTCTACGTAGGGAAATTGAAAAGGCCTTCTGAGCAATTTTCATGTGGTGAGGCAAATCTTGCTATAATATTTGCACCTTAGATTTCATAATCCTCTCATTATTATCTTTATAGATTTGGACATCTTTTGGCAATCCATTTATGGTTTCTAACAACTTCATGCACTCTTCCTTTGATTCTATACCATCAACACCCAAACTGACATACAAATCCCTGAATTCATCATCAGGACTGTAATTCCTTTGTGCATCTTCCATGCTTTTAACCTTCTACATTGATTCTATCTTTCTCTAATCGCTGATAATTCTACAAAATGTGTAGACAACAAAATTTGTTAAGTTAATTCATGAGAAATTCATGAAAAATATTCACCATATTGTCATAATCATTCCTTCCAAAGCCCATGCATGCACTGCTATTCAGCACATGACAATGTGCGATGTCCATTTCAACATGTACATTGTGTATCAGTAATGCACATGCACCAAAAATTTGTTCCGCGCAGCCCCAAACCTTTAGTGCGTACACCCATGCACCATTTTTTATTGCATAGTTCCAGTGCCACACTCCGCAATATCATGAATTTAGCATACACATATGCACATTCTTACTTAATACACACCATGGCCATGCTGGAATTCCAAATTCTTGTATCCTCTCCATACACACCATGGCCATGCTGGAATTCCAAATTCTCAGATCCCTCTCCCACTCTCTCATTCACCCTCTCCCCTTCATCTTCTATACCCATCTCTCTCCCTCTAGCACATTTCCTCCTTCTTTCCCTATCCTTATCTACCTAACTCTTCCTCCTCCTCCCCTCTCTCTCTCCATCCATATCTCTCTCTCTCTCTCTCTCTAGGCCCCTCCCTCTCTCTCTCTCTCCCTCTCAACTTCCCCTTCTTACCTATATCTTTCTCTCTCTCTTCCTTTCTATCCCTCTCCATCCCCTCAGATCTCCCTCCCTCTTCCCCTATCTCTCCACCTCCTCCTCTCTCCTCCCTCCAACCCCCATCTCCCTACCTCCTTCTCTCACACACACACACACACAAACACACACACACACACACACACACACACACACACACACATTTCCCTCTTTGTCCCTCCCTCCTCCTCCTTAGGAAAGAAGGATCAATGTGAGAAATGTGTAATAAAAAACAAATGAGAAATTAAAACACAGGAGCACCACTTCATCTCAGCATGGCATATCACTCTTCCACATGGGGGAGTGTAGAGGGGGTACCCTCCAGGTGTCCTGGGGCCATCCCCCTGCCAGGGGGTCTCTGGGGGCAAGCAACCTCAAGGAAAAGTTCGTTTGTAAATGTATATTGTAATACTGTAACCGGACCGCTCATTATAAGGTTGTGGATCTAACGGTAGAGATTATGTTAGGGGTTTTTTCCTAGAAGGCAACCCTTTATGAGGGAAACGCCTATGGTTGATGGTGAATAATGTATTCTGAGAGGAGACCGTGGAGAGAAAGAAGAGGAAGTTACAACGGTTTTGCTATAGGTTGTATCCCTTTATTTGTTGGATAATGATAAAGCAAGGACCTAGCAATTTATCTCAGGACATAGCCCACACCGGTTGAACCATGTATATCTGTCTCTCTTCAGACAGGTATCTCTCGCGGTTTTGTTTCCGCATTTGTTTTATTTTTATTGCTCCATGGTCCTCGCTTTTCTAAATGTCAGTATCAGAGCGAAAGGTAACTCATAGAAAAGAGGGTTCCCAGTTCGAAAGGGAGCAATGCCTGAAGATGGAAAGTTTAGGGTCGGTGAAATTTAATCCACCAAAAATAGCTATGGAAGATGTATGGAAGATTATTTATATCGGGTTGATCTATTCCTACCATTGGGTGGAGTAGAAAAGAAGACGATGGCCATGAAGATGAAGAATGGGAGATTCTTGGACGAAAGGCTCTAGACGACACGACCGAGTCTCGGCAAATAGTTGGTTTCAATATTTCCAAAGAAAAGACAACAAAGGGTTTGATGGACGATTGGACAAATTGTATGAAAACCCCATTCAATAGACATTTAATGAAGAGATTATTTACTGCGAAGATGTCAAAAGGTGTAATACAAGTGCATAATTTAAAATGAATTTAATAATGCTACTAATCAACTAAGTTCGTAGTGCGGACTTGATGATGAGGTCGGCTCTTCTAATCTTGTGCTTCATTGCCGAAAAGTTGGAACAACTTGGTCATGGTCGTAAGTAACTCGCCTTTGGTTCAAATATTTTAAAATCTGATGATGTTGTTGGTGTTATCCTTAGTGAGGAAATGTGACTCAAAACACGTGAGACATCGCAATGCTAAACATGGAGAATAGGGGAAGACAAAGGATAAAGGAAAGGGCTCGAACCGTGGAAAATCTAGGAAGGGAAGATCCAAATCCGCACTTGGAAAGATGAGTGTTGGAATTAGGAAGAAAGGACATCCAAGAAATAATCGGCAGAGTCAAGAAAGAAACAAAGATATGGACAACAAGAGCAGAAATCGAAGCAAATGTAAATGTGATGTAAGCTACAAGATGCTTTGATTCTCTCAGATAATATTTTTATCCCTGGTAGATTCGTGGCTTCATTTCATGCCGCAACCCATAGGAAACATTTTCAGATTATGTTCAAGGTAATTTTGGGACGTGTTCATTTGGGTGATGATGCAAACATGCAAAATTGTTGGAATGGGGAAAGGTAAAAATAAAGAAACTAAATGGAAACCAATGGTTGTTGAAAGAGGTAAGACATGTTCCATATTTAAGTAAAAATTAATTTCAAAAGGCGCTGGAAAGTGAAGGTTGTATATCCATATTTACGTATAAGACGTGGAAGGTCAATAAAGGATCATTAGTGATAAAGGAGAGAAGGTAGGTACATCAGATTTATGTAATCGGGTATCAATCGACTCTTCTATATATTTAGCTTCTACAGAGGATACACACTATGGCATCATAGGCTAGACACATGAGTGAGAGCAGGCGTAGATCCTTCACAAAATAATTTTTTGTCGGATCTAAACAAATTGATTTGGACTTCGCGGAGCATTGTGTTTATGGAAAACAAAAGAGAGTCGATTTCTCGTGAGTCATGAAAAGAAGAATGAAAGGTTAGATCTTGTGCATACAGATGTATGGGGACCAGCTTAGGTATCATCTCTGGTGGCTCTAATCATTATGTTACTTTTATTGATGATGCAACTAGAAAACTTGGGTTTATTGCATTCAACAAAAATCCCATGTTTTGATACTTTAAGAAATGGAAAGCTTCTGGAGAATGAGACAGAAAAAAGTTTGAAGTGTCTCGATTAGATAATGGAGGTGAATATTGCAAGAAGGAGTTTGATGATTACTATCATACCATGAGATCTGTGAGAAGACAGCCCAAGAACACCACAAGAAAATGGTGTGTCGAAAAGGATGAATAAGACAATCATAGAGCGTGCAAGGAGTGGCTGAGATTGCCGGTTTTCCCTTACAGCTTTGGGCAGATGCTATAGATACCAAGAGCTTACTTAATAAAACGTGAGGGACCTTCAAGCTCTTTGATGGTAGAATTCCTCGAGGAGGAATGGAAAGGAAAAAACGTAAACTATTCTTTTTGAAAACTTTCGGTTGTGAAGCATGTGTCCATATTGATAAAGAAAATAGAACAAAAGCTTCTCGTGCAAAATCCAAGAAGTGTACCTTTATTGATATGGTAAGTTAATGATTTTGGTTATCGCTATGGGATTATGAAAAATAACAAAATCATTAGAGTAGAGATGTCATATTCAATGAGAAGGTCATGTACAAAAGACTGGGCCAGTGGAAAGAAACAAGAAAAAGAAAACAAGAATACACGGTGCTTGATGAGATCAACAAAAGAAATCTAAAGGAACTAGAAAATCAAAATATACAAATCATCAGAGCAACAAGTACCTAAAACACCTTCAAGTGTTGTTAGAGATCTACCAAGTTGGCATAACCCCCGAACGACACTCTCCCTTCATTGTATTATTTATTGTTGACTCGACTCGTGAACTAGAATGTTATGAAGAGGCAACGCGTGTAGACACCAAAAATAAGTGGGAGCATGGCATGAAAGAGGAATTGGATTACTTGGCAACAACTGCACTTGGGACTTGGTCTGTCTCATGGAAAAGAGCATTGCGTATCAAATGGCTTTACAAGTTGAAGGAAGAAGATGGAGAGGAGTAAAAGCTACATTAAGGTCAATATTGTGCTGTCACCAAAAGAAAGGTATAGATTTTGATGAAATATTTTGTTACAAAATGACTTCAATTAGGGAATTCATTTTAAGTCCTTGTGGCAATAGAAGATTTGCATCTTAAGCAGTTATATAAAACAACTTTCTCCATGGGGATTTGGAGGAAGAGATTTATATGCGCTAAATTACTGTGGGTATGAGGTCAAAGGGAAGGAGAATTTGGTATGCGTGTTGAAGAAGAAACTCTTGTATGGACTAAAGAAAGCTCCAAGGCGTTGGTATTTCAAGTTTGATAGGTTTATGACGTAACATGATTATAGTAGATGTCATTCTAATCACTGTTTTTATTTTAAAAAGCTAGAAAAATGGAAGCTTTATTATCTTCATATTGTATGTAGATGACATAATTTGCCGCATGGTCTAATATGCGTGATATAAATGTGTGCTCAAGAAGAAATTAGCCAATTCATTTGAGATGAAGGATTTTGGGTGTCGCGAAAGAAAATCCTTGGCATGAGAATAACAAGAGACAATAAAAAACACAAATTGACATTATCTCGTGGTGAGTAATAATCGCAGAAGGTGTTGAGAGTAATTTAGAATGCGTAACGAAGTCTCAGCGAAGTACTAACCTTTGGCCCATTTGGCAAATTAATTCAAGGAAATGTGTCCCAAGACACTGTGAGGAGATAGAATACATGTATAGGGTCCCTATTCATCAACAAGCTATGTACTTTGATGTATGCAATGATTTGCACAAGACCGCATATTGCACATGTAGTGAGCTAGGAGTGCATATGAACAACTGTGCAGTTAGAACATTGCAGGCGAAAGTGGATTCCCGTGCATTTGAGAGGTACTACTACTCATGCATTAAGTTTTGGAGGTTTAGACACTTTTCTACGTGGATATGTTGATTCAGACATGGTAGGTGATAAAAGACAAAGACGAGGAGCACCGCTAGGTATGTTTTTACTATAGGTGGAACAACAAAGTTAGTTAATTTTGAAACCCAAAGGTTGTTTCTAATTTTCAACAATAGAGGCGTAGCATGTTGCTACTACAAGAGGCTAAAGAGATGATTTGGTTACGCTGTGAGGTTTATGGAGGAATTGGGAAGAAGGAAGAGAATAGCAGGTTGTACCGTGACAATCGTGAAGCGCTATTCACCTTGCAAAGAAGTCAGCCTTCCATTCAAGAATAAGCATATACAAGAGGTACCACTCATATGATCCATCTTGGAAGATGGACATTTGAAGTTGAAAAGATACACACTAACCATAATCCAGCAGACATGTTAACAAGTGGAGTATTCAGGAGAACCGAAGTTCCTACTCGCCTACTTGAGTTCCTACTCAGTTTCAGTTGGTCTTCAAGAATGAAGATGAAGATGAGAAATTTTCCAGGTCCAAGAATGTTCAGAGTCCATCATATATATCAGCGATGGAGTTGTTGAGATCAGTCTCCAAGTCGGAGACTATTGGTTGTGGAGCCTGATTATCTTCCTGATTCAGAGGTCTTTTACTTTCAACCATGTTTATACCCCATGAAGTATTTACACCCCATAATTATGTACACTCTTCCACATAGAGGAGTGCAGATGGGGGGTACCCCCTCTGCGGGGTTTGAGGGGGCTATCCCCACAGCTGAGGGGTCTGGGGGCAAGCGGGCCCCGAGAGGATAAATTGCCTTGTAAATATATATTGTAATTTCATTGTAAATATGGACCGTTCATTATAAGGTCATAGATCTAACTGTAGAGATTATGTTATAGTTTTTTTCTCTAGAAAGCAACCCTCTTTTATGAGGGAAATTTATTGCGTCTATGGTTGATGGAGAATATTGTATTCTGAGAGAGGAGACTGTGAGAGAAAGAAGAGGAAGTTACAACAGGTTTTGTTATAGGTTGTATCCCTTCATTTTCTTGATAATAATAAAGCAAGGACCTGGCAATTTCTCTGGTGGACGTAGCCCACACTGGGTGAACCACGTAAATCCGTGTCTCTCTTGTATTGTGTATCTTCTGTGTTTTGTTTCCGCATTTGTTTTATTTTATTGATCCATGGTCCTATTTTTCTAACAGTAAATTCCTCTTCTTTCTCTCATAGTCTCCGCTCTCAGAATACAATATTCACTCACATCCATAGCCCCAGTACAATTCCCTCAGGAAAATAGGGTTTCCTTATAGGGAAAAAAACCCTAACATAACTTCTACCGTCAGATCTGCAGCCTTATAATGAACGATATAGATTGACTATGAAATTACAATATTTCACAAGGAAACCCCCCAGACCCCCTTCATTTTGGGGCCAACCCCTGAACCCATGGTAGGAGGGGGATATGAGTACTTTCATATAAATAAGGAATATAATTAGGATCCACAACCAACAATATCCCCCTCAGAGACCGTTCACTACAAATCCACTGTTGTTGTACATGCTGGACTATGATCCACCTTAGACCTAGAAAATTTATCATCTTCACCTTCATTCTTGAAGACAAACTAAAACTAAGCAGGAACTCAGTTTCTCCTTGGTTACTAACTTTGTTAACATGTTTGCAAGATTCTGGCTAGTATGTATATTTTCTAACTTCAATTGTCCATCTTCCAAGACAGATCGTATGAAGTGGTACCTGAGATGTATATGCTTAGTCTTATAATGGAAGGTTTATTTATTTGAAAGATGAATGACACTCTCCCTATCACAGTAAAACCTGCTATTCCCCTGCTTCTTTCCCAATTCCTCCATAAACCTCTCTAACAAAATCATCTCTTTACTAGCCTCTGTAGTGTAACATACCTAGCCACCCACAGGCGGGGGTATGCCACCTTCAAGAACACCATTGGACTTCTCTCTTGTACTGATAACCTTATGAATTAATAAGGATACATAAAATAAAAGGATTTAACGACATGCACAACAATAACCAACAATCATGCATATTCTAAAGATTCAATTAAACGATAATTAAATACACAACGAAAATACATTCATATACATGTAACTAATACCATAACAAAGATCACTTATCTTTATAAAATGTGACACCAATTGGTTGCAAACCAAGGACGTTCCACCCAATCGTAGAATCTACTGCTCCAAATCTCAACAACAACGTCACCCCCGAGCCAGGGCTATGAATCCACAAGGACGGTTCCACGGTGTTGGCTTCCCAAACCAGTCATCACTCAAGCTCTCACATGATTTCCAAGAACTCATAGAAATCCAAGTACCCAAATCTCTTCTACCCAGCTTGCACCACCTAAGAGAATGGACCTCCACCCTTCTCTTCCACGCAGTCCCTCAGGCAATCCTTCTCCTTATTTTGGGCTCTAGCACAACTGGTCCAAAATATCAATGATGGAACTCTCAGGACTCACAACTGTGAACAACGTTGGACACATGCCAACACATATCATACATGCCGACCTCAAGTCATGGCTAGATCACACCAACAACCACTACATCCAACAATATCGTGGCTAATATTCGACAGTTCAGTTCCGTTTCCCAAGCTAAGACGCATATGAGGATTGATGAATGAGTGATAGGTAGGGATGAAATGAATGAGAAAGTGAGAAAATTAATGAATGCATGAACTTGTGGTCAAGTGGATGAGTGAATAAGAGAATGAATGAACAAACAGGCAATCATTGAAAAAGCCATCAGTCAAACCTCCCATCAGACTAAAGGTGGGTTTAAGAAATTTCGTGGGGAATCAAGAACCTCCTGGACTTACCCAAGAATCTCACATAACCAATCCCCTCCCCTAGACAAAAAGGTCAATTAAAATAGGAATAAACACTTAGCCCCTCAAGCCCCCTCTCTCGTGGAATCATATCCCCCTATAACTCTAGTCCTTTCTCGTCTAGTAGCCAACGATATATTTATTATCAATAATGATCAAAACATTACATTTCTTGGGAACACTGGCCTTTTGATAATTTTTTGGGAGCTCTAACCTCTCAGCATTGTAACAATACATTATTTAAAATGGGGGTTCAAAACCTGGGGTGTTACATCCCCTACCCCTTATTTTAGCACTGTCCTTAGTGCATATGGAAAATAGAGATCAAAATCTCAAAATTTATTCAAAAAGATGTGGGTACTCTGCCCGCATGGCATATTCATGCTCCCATGTAGCATCTTTAGGACCGTAGTAGGTTCACTAAACTTTTACCAGCTCTATAACTCGATTCCGAAGCATTTTGACTTTTCTGTCCAATACCCGCACTGGCTGAACCTAAAATTCTCCCTCTGTCTCTACATGAATCAGATGCCAATCAATAACATGGTTAGGATCATGTTCATATTTCTTTAGTAAAGAGACATGAAATACATTATGCACATTCATGGAAGTAGGCAATGCAAGCATGTATGCAACTGACCCTATTATATTCAATATTTCAAATGGACCATAGAATCTGGCTACAAGCTTTGTACAACTACCTAATTTCAAAGAAATTTTCTTGGGCTTCACTTTCAGAAGCACATGCTCCCCTACTTTAAATTCTCTAGCTTTCATGTTCTTGTCTGCATAAAATTTATGTCTATCCTGAGCTATCTTTAAATTATTCTTGATCTTAACCATCTAGTCTTCCATATCCTTGAGCAACTTTGGCCCAAGCACCACTCTGTCTGCTAGGTTGTCCCAACTCACTGGAGTATTGCATTTCCTACCATACAAGGCTTCAAATGGGCTCATTCTCAAAGAATCTTGATACCCATTATGATATGCAAACTCAACCAAGTGTAAGTAATCTTTCCACTTAGATGGCTTATCTATCACATACATTCTCATAATGTGTTCAATTATTCGGTTGACCCTCTCTGTTTGCCCATCTTTCTAGGGATGATATGTTTTGCTAAAGTTGAGATTTGTACCAAATCCTTTAAACAATCCCCTCTAGAAATTGGAGGTAAACTTTGTATCTCTGTCCGAGACAATTGTCCTAGGTATCCCATGCAACCTAACAATCTCTCTCATGTAAATTTATGCAATATTAGCCGATGTATGTGTTGTCTTCATAGACACAAAATGAGCAGCCTTCGTTAATTTTTCAACCACCACCATGATGGAATCATGTTTCTTATTCATTCTGGGTAATCCTATGATGAAATCCATGGTGATCACTTCCCATTTCTTCTCTGGAATGGGTAAAGGTTGTAGAAACCCTGTTGGATGCCTATGTTCAACTTTCACCTTCTGACATTCCATACATCGAGCGATGTAATCAACAACACCCTTTTTCATTCCCGGCCAAAAGAACTGTCTTCTTACTATTGTAATTGTTTTTTGGTAACTAGGATGTCCAACATAAGGAACATCATACATTTCATTCAATACCAGATTCCTTAGTTCTCTAGAACTAGGAAAAAAGATTCAATTTTTATGCATGAATAATCCATCTTCCTTTATCTCATACTCCATTATTTTCTGCTGTACATCTCCTTCATGTAAGATTTCCTTTACCTATAGGTAATGCTGATCTATAGCAAGACCATCTAAAATTCTTCTCTTCAAGTCTGACTGATGCATGCTGACAACAATAGCATGCATGAGATGCACTCTTCTACTAAGTGAATCGATAAATTTATTCTCTTTTCCTTTGATATGCTTGATATCGAGGTCATATTCACTTAAAAATTCCAGCCATCTTGTTTGCCTGGCATTCAAGGTTGGTTGTTCAAAAAGATAATTCAGACCAATGTGGTCTGTCCTTAATTCAAATCTCTTCCCCATGAGGTAATGCCTCCACATCCTCAAGGCATGGACAATGGCAGCAAGCTCCAAGTCATGTGTGTCATAATTCCTCTCATGTTCTTTAAGATTTTTGGACTTATACCCAATGACATGTCCATTTTTCATGAGGAATCCCCCAAGTCATTCCTTACATGCATCTGTACATCCCACAAAACTTTCAGTTGGGTCAACAATCTTTAACACAGGTGCACTAGTAAGTAATTCCTTCAACAGATTAAAATTCTCTTCACACTTAGGTGTCCACTCAAATTTAGTTCCCTTGTTTTGCAAAGAAGTGATGGGATGAACAATATTAGAGAACCCTACTATGAACCTTCTGTAGTAACCAACTAATCCCATAAAATATATGACTTCTTACACATTTCTGGGTGTTGTCCATCCTCTAATGGCTTCAATATTCTCTAGATCTATTGCTATGCCCTGCTTTGAAATAATGTGTCCCAAGTAATGGATCTACTTTTGATAAAAAGAACACTTACTGAGCTTGGAATAAAACTGATGTTCTCTCAACACTTGAAACACCAGTCTTAAGTGATGTTCATTCTCCTCTTCAGACTTATAATAGATAAGTATGTCATCTAAGAACACTATGACAAACTTATCCAAATAATTTCTGAATATGTCATTCATTAAGCACATAAAGACAACTGGTGCATTGGTCAGTCCAAATGGCAGCACTATAAATTCATAATGCCCATACCGAGTCCTAAAGGTTGTCTTATGAATGTCTTCTTCCTTGATTCTTACTTGATGATATCCTGAACTTAGGTCAATCTTTGAAAATAACTTTGCTCCTCTTAGCTGATCAAAGAGGTCATCAATTCTGGGTAGAGGATACTTTTTATTTATAGTATACTTATTCAGTTGTTGAAATTCAATACACAACCTCAAGGTTCCATCCTTATTTTTTACAAAAAGTACTGGTGCTCCCCAAGGTGAAACACTTGGACATATGTACCCTTTCTTCCACAATTCCTCCAAATGCAGTTGTAATACTTTTAACTCTGGTGTGCTCATTCTGTAAGGTGTTTTTGACAATGGGGCAACTCCTGGCACTAAATTAATTGAAAAATGTATCTCCCTTCTTGGTGGAAACCCTGTTATTTCTTGGAATACATCTTCAAATTCCTATAGTACCGAGAAATATTCAAGGCTTGGCCCCTTTGTATTTTCTGGCTCTTCCACATGAGTTTCATAAATTGACATCATTTCCTAAAAAATCTTTTTAGCTGTAAGGATAAAATCTCCCTTATAAACATGGGTATTGGAATTCCTTTCACAGTGCTCTGTTTTCCATTTCCATCAAGACATGTAAATGTATTGCTATGACAATCTAGGACAACATGATGCCTGTCCAACCAATCCATTCCAATTAGAATATCATAAGACCCCAATGGTATGATATTTAGGTCAACGTTTTTATTCACACCATTAAGACTTATGGAACATCCTCTGACCATATCATGGATTCTCCTTTTGGTTCCAGTGGCTAGCTGAACCAAACTTGATTTTCCAAGCTTAATTTTCTCCAAATGTAATCTATCCACTATGTTGATGGGTCCTAGATTCCTTTACTCAACAGTAGGAACCACACCTACCACTGAGGCCCAATTAGACTCTGCAGTGTTTAATGGTGGAGTTTTTCTCTATATCTTGCGATCCAGCCAATTAAGCAATGGGCTTTACATTTTCTTGTGAAGGCGTCTCCTTCAGTTTGGACTTTCTCTTTTTGTATTTTCTCTTAGGTGGGACCGATATAAGAAGGAATTCGATGTAAACCAACTTGGTGACAAAACTGAAAAGGTTTTAACTACTGGAGAAGAGATTGATCTTGGGATAACCCATTGCTCAAGCATGAAGACAACGATCATTTACCACGGGCCTAGTACTAATATGTTAACCATGTGAGTGTTTCAATTTCTGTCTGAGATACTAATTATCAGAAGAAAACATGCATGTGATAAGATAACGACAAGTAAAATAACTCACCTACTCTAATCATCCATCACATAATAACACAAAGATCCATCTTCATCATTAAAGAAAAGAACTGTAAAAACATTGCATCAGATAACTTATCAATGGATGTAATAGCTCTTACTCATTACAACATACATTCATGAGACGAGATAGGAAATAGTTCTTCTCCACATCCAATCATTCATTTGATGAAAACACAACTTTCTCTCTGGTCCATAAGGACTTATCAATTCAAGGTAGATCCAAAATAATTCTTAACAAAACCAAAAAAGAGAGTTTCTTGCAACAACCATTGACCCTTAACTAATCAGTCGATGCTCTTATTTATAACATAAAATTAACTAAAAATAATGGCTAAAGTGCATTTAAGCAAAACAAAACTTGCCACGTGGTGTTCTCTCCTAACAATTTTCTAACAATCATCTCAAGACATCACTTTAAAAGGGTGACTCTTCTCATACTTCGACCAACTCATGAACGAATCCTACCAGGTGTTGGCGTATGGGAACCTGTGATATTCCATCAGGGCTGCGTAAATCTCTCTTCTCTCTATTGCATGTGCCTGATACTTAACTAGACTGGAACTCAAATATTGCAGGATGGTCCAAGATTTGATCGGGTGTTCCATAAACTGTTGCATATGACCTGACGCTATGTCTGTCACCTTTGCTAGTCTTTCGGCCCATGATGAATCTTGCCTGGTGTGCGATTCGACTATGTCGTGCAAGTCAACGAAGTCGTCGGGCATGCCAAAATTAGGCAGTCCGATATCTTCCATTGCCTTGTTGATTTTTACCCAGTTTCTCTCACACCTGGCCCATTTCTCTTAGATTTATTGGTGAGGTTCCCGAGTCATTCTTTCCCAATACTCGGTAGCTTTCCTTATGCAATCAAGACTTCTTTCATTTAACACCTGAATGTCACGTTCTTCTTTATCTCGACCCTGTTGGACTACACCAATGTAGTCAACTCTCTCCACAGCTTGCTGCGCCTTTTCGTACCACCGCTCCATATCCTTTCACATCGCGAGTGCCATGAGAGTATCCTCCTAGAGCTCGACTATCCCTTTAGTGAATAGGTGTCGCTCATTTTTGAACTTTATATAAGAATCCTTGAATTCACTCATTAGGTACACCGCGACCTGTGTGGTGTCCTGATAGCACTTAGCCAAGTGGTGCAAATTCTCTAGTTACTTCAGGTCGGAGACCAACTCTTTTAGCTTTGTTCAGGGTGGAAGTTGTGATTTTCATCCCTGCGCCGATGAGCTTGGACGTCTTAGCATGTTCTGTGTTGATCAGATGCTATTTTGTAGTGATGAGGATGGAGTGATCTAGAGTGATCCTCCTCTTCTTAGTGGTCTGCTGGACGATATCCTTCCTCTTTCGATCATAAGCTATAGCATGTATGCCGGCTACCTCCTCTACAGGTTTGGGAATATGTTGATCTCCCCATGTGAGTGTACTCCCCATACTTTCGGTGGTGTATAATTGTTCAAGATCGGGTACTTGAAATTCCTCGTTGTGCTCCGAAGGCCCGACTTATGTTTGGCAATCATCGAGGTTTTGAGCACCGATTGAAATAGAGGCTTGGGGGATAAACTCAATACTTACTTATTCACTAGTCATTGAAATGTCGATTTCTTGCTACGGTGATCCTTCCTTTGGCTCGTATGACCCTGACTGGTCTTTCAGATTGTCCGCTTGAGACTTTGGTGCATCAGACATTTTTGTGTCTAGGATACCCTCAACTTCCTTTTCTTTTTGTGGGACCTCTAGGATTTGGACCTCGAGGATAGGAGAATATGTATTCTCAGGTCCCTTTTATTCTTCGATATGCACAGGGGTCCCGAGAGATGCTTCTGGGCTCTCATCATCATCATAAAATTTAATTAACTCACAGAGAGGGTCTGATGCACATGTTTCCATTGATACTCGGATTGTTTCTGGATGAGTCGCCACACTTGTCGGTGATCCAGCTGGTGGATTTATGAATTCAAGGTCATCCAACTTGGAAATTTCATCACTATCTATAAATTCATAGCCGCTTGTACCCACTTGGATTCTGTTTGGATTATCGATAGGGCATCCTGTCATTTTTTATAGGTCTGGGTCATCTTGTAGCTGATAAAGCACTCATTGCGCCCATTCTAACATGAGAATTCCCCTTTCCCGCATGTCCTGTGCCAAATGGATATCTCTACCTTGCATTGGGGCTATCAAGGGGGCTTTTGCTGCTTCGGCTATTTTGGATGCTATCCTTTCTTCTCTAGCCCAGAGGCCCCCTTGAGCCAATTGTCCCAGGGTTTTCTGTTGTTCATCCATGCTTATGGCCATGAACCTGGTCATATTAGGATCGACCATCCTTGCCACCACCTCGTCCCAGTCTTGATCATTTTCAGTGAAAACCTCATCTTCAAATTTGTCATGGGCTTAGGGACAGCATGATGATAGTTATGATGCATGCTTCAAGACTAGACCCTTTGGTTCATGTTTACGAAAGAGGTTGGTCTAGAATCAAAACTCTAATTGACTCAGTCCTTCCTGCTTGGCTTGAGCGGTGTATTTTACCATAAGGTATGAACGCCTTCTTCTTATCTTTTACCAGAGTAGCATTGTAACCTTGCAGGATGGTCTGGTAATAGATTTCCTCTACTACTAGCTGATCAAGAACATACACAGGTAAAAGGTGTGGTGCTCCGGTGGCTCCGAAAAACCTAATGTAGGTATCCCGCTCATCCAGGTACTAGTAACCTACCTTTGATATCATCTTTTTGGTCGCAGCCGATAGTCTTGGGCACTCTTTCTTAAAAATAAAAAAATGAATGCACGCAATGAATTGATCGCGGATGAGGGAGTATTATTTCTTGTACCTGTTTTCCCATTGAACGTCGAAATACACATGGACTGGGAGTTCTGAGGCGTTCCAACTTAAGTTCATTCCGGCAAAGACATTTCTGGCGCAGATGATGTCCAATAAATAAGAAGCCATGTAGAAGGATGGGGTTTCTCCTTCTTTCAGCATATGGCACCCCAATTAAAACCCCATCCCCGAAATGGCTACAGTGTAAGCTAGAGGCATCCATGCCTCTGAAAACCTGGAACAATCCTTCTCCCCATAGAACTGACAAATTAGGGCCATTACGTAAATATATGGTTCTCTTAAGTTGGCTGTCGGGTACCAGCCGGAGATCCGATTGGTGTACTTTTTATCCTCTCTCCACCACAAAGTCATCACCCGGATGGTGTCATGTTTCTTATAGAAGCTTATAAGAAAATTATTGTTCGCCTAGTGTTCGAATTTCTTGGAGGCATCATTCCTGCGCTTGAAATACAATCCAGACCGGTACATAACTGTAACACTTGCTAAAACTTGTAGTTTGATACTCACAGGGAGCTCATAAGATTTCTAATTTCTCATTTCGTTCTTCTCTGATTCTCTGAATCTCCTTTGCATGCAGAATGATCTTGTTTACAATGACTCAAGAGGATTTAACATGAAAGATCTTACCAGTCGTATCAACCAATTAATCTGGGTGATGAGTGAAATTCAAACAAATCTACCTCTGAATCTCTGCAATTTAATTCAACGCGGGTTGATGACGAAGGCGCGGAGGGTGATGTGTTGTATCGGTAGGTTCAAATGGTCCTTTTTATTCATGCACGAATTAGCAACTAATGCGAGATTTGGAATTAATTATCCCCTTAAATTCTCTGGATTGCAACATATCTAGCTCTAAAACATCCCATCGTGTCACTTTCCTAGTAGGTGGATCGGGGATCGATAAGGGGTTACGAGTGTTTTCGTTGATACTCTTATGCGAAAATCCTATGACGTCGATCGACTTCTCCTTTCAGTGATGACGTGGCCAAAACGACTTAGGATATGTGGCAATGGAAACCAATGGCTTAGCTCATGGGTAATGGTTGGGCTTAGGAATGTATTCAAGTTATGCGCTCTAAACTAAACTTGGGATCGCCGATCCCGCAAAGGAGTCAAAGATCGAAGATCAAGGGAAAACCTATCACGTAATTTCCTTTGGTTTAACGTCCTAAAATCTCCCGATGCCAAAAAAATTTCTGAAAATCAAAGGAAAACTTTTAGCATAGTCTAGATGTTCATCACGATTTGATCTTCTCTTATTTTACTAAGCACGTTGGGTATCGACTATCGACAATATCGTTTATTTCCTTTAAATTTTTTTCTCCCTTTTCCTTTTACCGATGACGAACAAGATCGGCCATTGGTGACCGTGGTATTCTTGAGTGATTTTCTTTCATCTTTAATTCTTCCTGATGCCGAAATTTTGAGCGCTTCGGGAAAATGTTTTGCCTATCGATTCTTTAATTAAATTTTAGTCTTTTAAGTTATGGGTTTTCACATGTTCAAGAAAACTTTGGAAGACTTAAATGAGAAACAAAATGATAAGCAAAGGAATTTTTTTTTATCATGAAGTCTAATTATATAGTGCAAAAGATCAAGTGGTACCCAAAAAGTAAAATTTGACATAGAATGTTTAGGGTGTGTTGAGTTCTCAACAAATGGTGACTTACTGGGTGAAAGAAAAATCTTTGTTCCTTCTTCGGGATCGACTGATGCAGAAGCTGGTGGAGAACTTAACTAATTTTAAATCAGAGCCTCTTTTACCTTGCATTTGAAATTTTCTCCGATTTATGCTTTTAGGTTTGCCTGTGGGGTTTTTAACCTTTATTCCTCCTCTGTTTCCTGTAACCCTGACTCATGCCCTTTTCGACAAAAAAATAGTAAAGTATTCACTGACATGGAGCCTTTAGTTACCTTTATTCACTTTCTACAGTGTTTCTCCACTTCTAGTGAGCGTCCATAGCCTCAACGGAGTCACCTTGACATCACAAACCTTGCTCCACTGGCAGCGAGCGTCCATAGCCCCGACGAAGTCATTTTCCTACCCTCTCCTACTGTTCACTCATTTGATAAAGTCAATTTTATTTCGACAGAGTTCCCTAAGTGAGTGGGAGAGGATGATGTTTGTTTATTTTTCAAAGCGAGATGGTTAAGGTGGATCCTTTGCTAGTTGTTCATCTGTGCAGGTTAGATAGAGAGCCCATTGAAGAAATTGCAAGTTCCCAAACTCCTCTCGTGTTTGTATGTGAGAAAAGAGTTAGCAAGAGAGTCCATTGTGTCACATGATTTGAGGTCAACCATTTTCTTAATAAACACAATCTTCAAAAGTACAAAAATAAAACAACAAAAGAAAACAAAAAATGCATTTCACAATTGACCTTGCTAAAACCAAAATCATGAAAACACGCACACAAAACATAATATATATATATATATATATATATATATATTTAATGGAAATATTGTTTTATGGCTTGGCCATTTACTGGGAGGGCGTTAGGTTCCCACCTCGGATTCTGTAACCGATAAGTGCCTGCCCCAATCTTCTCAGCCACCTGGAAAGGTCCAACCCATAGATTTTGAAACTTAGAATGCTTTCCTTTAGGCTCATTTTCTCTGTCTCATTTTAGGACTAAGTCTCCTACTTTAAAATTCTTCTCCACATCCAATCATACATGCATTTGATGAAAACACAACTTTGTCTCTAGTCCAGAAGGACTTCTCAATTCAAGGTAGCTCCAAAATAATTCTTAACAAAAACAAAAATGAAATTTTCTTGCAACAACCATCGACCCTTAACTAATCGGTCGATGCTCTTATTTATAACATAAAATTAACTAAAAATAATGGCTAAAGTGTAGTTAAGCAAAACAAAACTCGCCACATGGCGTTCTCTCCTAACAGTTTTCTAACAACCATCTCAAGACATCACTTTAAAAGGGTGACTCTTCTCATACTCCGACCAACTAATGAAAAAATCCTCGTAGGTTCTGGCGTATGGGAACCTGTGGTGTTCCATCGGGGTTGTGTAAATATCTCTTATCTCTATCGCATGTGCCCGATACTTAACTAGAATGGCACTCAAATGTTGTAGCATGGCCCGAGATTTGATCGGGAGTTCCATAAACTGTTGCACCTGACCTGGCGCTGTGTCTGTCACCTTTTCTAGTCTTTCAGCCCATGATGAATCTTTCTTGGTGTGCGATTCGACTATGTCACGCAAGTCGACAAAGTCGTCAGGCATGCCAAAATCGGGCAATCCAATATCTTCCATTGCCTTGTTGATTTTGACCCAGTTTCTCTCACACCTGGCCCATTTCTCTTGGATTTATCGGTGAGGTTCCCAAGTTATTCTTTCCCAATACTCAACAACTTTCCTTATGCTATCAAGACTACTCTTTTTCAACACCCAAATGTCGTGTTCTTATTTATCTCGGACCTGTTGGATTGCACCAATGTAGTCGACTCTCTCCACATCTTGCTATGCCTTTTTGTACCATCGCTCCATATCCTTGCACATCACGAGTTCCATGAGAGTATCCTCTTGGAGCTCGACTATCCCTTTAGTGAATAGGTGCCACTCTTTTGTGAACTTTCTATAATCCTCCTTGAATTCTCTCCTTAGGTACACCACGACTTGTGTGGTGTCCTGATAGTACTTAGCCAAGTGGCAAAAATGCTCTAATTCCTTCAGGGTGGCGACCAACTATTTTTCATCTCTTTTAACTCTGTCCAAGGTGGCATATGTGATTTCCATCCCTGCACCGATGAGATCAGACGTCTTATCATGTTATGTGTTGATCATATGCTCTCTTGTAGTGACGAGGATGGAGCGATCTAGAGTGATCCTCCTCTTCTTAGTGGTCCATTGGACAATAGCCTTCCTCTTCTGATCATAAGATATAGCATGTATGTCAGCTACCTCATCTACAGGTTCAAGAATCTGTTGATCCCCCCATGTGAGTGTATTCCCCAAACTTCTGGTGGTCTATACTTATTCAAGATCAGGTTCTTGAAATTCCTCGTTGTGCTTCGAAGGCAAGACTTTTGTCTGGAACTCATCGGGGTTTTGAGCCCTGATTGAAATAGAGGCTTTGGGGATAAAATCGATACTTACTTTTTCATCGGTTGTTGAAACATCGATTTCTTGCTGCGGGGATCCTTCCTCTGACTTGTCCAACTCTGACTGGTCTTTTAGACTGTTCTCTTGAGACTCTGGTGCATTAGACATTTTTGTGTCTAGGACACCCTCAACTTCCTTTTCTTTCTATGGGAACTCTGGTATTTACACCTCGGGGATAGGAGAATATGTCTTCTCAGGTCACTTTTCTTCTTCGATGTGCACAGGGGTCCCGAGAGATGCTTCTTATCTCTCATCATCATCATAAACTTTAATTAACTTGGAGAGGGGATTTGATGAACTTGTTTCCACTGATACCTGGACTATTTCTGGCTGAGTTTCCACACTTGTCAGTGATCCAACTAGTGGAGTTGTGAATTCAAGGTCATCCAACCCGATAGTTTCATCAATATCTATAAATTTAGGGCCTCTTTTACCCACCTGGCTTCTGTCTAGATTATCGACAGGGGATCCTATCATTTTTTATAGGTCTGGGTCATCTTGTATCTGATCAAGCACTCGCTATGCCCATTCTAACATGATCAATCCCCTTTCCCACGCATCCTATGCCAAATGGATATCTCTTCCTTGCATTGGGGCTATCAAGGGGTATTCTACTGCTTCGATTGCTTCAGATGCTATCCTTTCTTCTCTGGCCCTGAGGGCCCCTTGAGCCGATTGTTCCAGGGCTATCACTTGTTCATCCATGCTCATAGTCTTGAACCTAGTCATCTTAGGATCGACCATTATTGCCACCACCTCGTCCCAGTCTTGAGAATTTTCTATGAAGACCTCATCTTCAAATTTGTCATGGGCGTAGGGCTAGCATGATGATACTTGCGATGTGTGCTTCAAGACTAGAACCTTTGGGCCATGTTTGCGAAAGTGACCGGTCTAGATTCATAAATCTAATTGATTCAGTCCTTCCTGCTTGGCTTGAGAAGTGTCTTTGACCATGTAGAAACCTATATGGAATCCATAAGGTATGAACAACTGCTTCTTATCTTTTACCATAGTAGCATTGTAACCTTCCAGGATGGTTTGGTAACAGATTTCCCCTACTACTAGCCGTTCAGGTACATACACAGGTAAAAGGTGTGGTGCTCCAGTGGCTCTGAAAACCCTGATGTAGGTATCGTACTCATCCAGGTACCAGTGACCTACCTTTGATATAATATTTTTGGACACAACCGACAGTCTTGGGCACTCTTTCTTGTAAAGAGAAAAATGAATGCATGCAATGAATTGATCGCAGATTAGGGAGTATGATTTCTTGTACCTGTTTTCCCATAGGACACCAAAATATACATGGACCGAGAGTTCTGAAGCATGCCAGCTTAAGTTCATTCCGACAAATACATTTATGGTGCAGATGGCATCCAATAAATAAGAAGCCATACAGAAGGATGGGGTTTCTCCTTCTTTCGGCGTCTGGGCCTATTGAATGAAAATGATTAGCTGCTTTGAAATGATGGCACCCCAGTTAAAACCCCTCCCTGAAATGGCTACAATGTAAGATAGAGGCATCCATGCCTCTGAAAACCTGGAACACTCCTTCTTCCCATACAATCGACAAATCAGGGCCATTAGGTAGATATATGGTTCTCTTAAGTTGGTCGTCGGGTACTAGATTGAGGTCCGATTGGTGTAATTTTTATCCTCTCTCCACCATGAATCCATCATCTGGTTGGTGTCATGTTTCTCATAGAAGCTTATTAAAAAATTGGTGTTCAGCCACTCCTCTGGGTCTCTGAGCTTGTAGTAATTCTACACCTCCACTGGAAGGAAGACCCCGACACACTCGCCATTTTCGTCATTAATCAAACATATTTGTGTGTCAGTTTGGCTGATAATCCACTTCAGGAGTTCTATGCAGGGGAATACAAGAGTTGTACTTGCTACCATGTGCAGGTACGATCTTCATATATTCAGAAAAACTTCATCATCGAGCTTTCTCATATCGGGGTCGCTGTGTGGAGTATATTTGGGGAATTCATCCCACTTGATCTTATTGAAAATTTCTCCCCAGTGAGGGAGTACTGCCTTGTTCCCTATGCTTTCCTATGTGTCTCCAAAGGCCGAAGGCTGAGTGAAAATATTCTTGGTGGATGTTTTGATGACTGGTTCCGGTCTTGGGGAAAATTCCAACTGTTTTGTGGCCGCTAGGGAAGAGCCTTCTCCTACCTCTAGTTCTTTTTTCTTCGGCTCCCTCGAAGATCGCCTAGTGTTTGTATTTCTTCCAGGCATCATTCCTGCGCTTGAAATAAAATATTTTAGAGATCTCGTTCGGATTGATGTTGGATAAAATATAATTATGAAGTAAAAACACTGAAAATCCAGACTGGTACATACCTGTAACGCTTGCTAAACCTTGTAGTTTGATACTCACGGGGAGATCAAAAGCTTTCGAATTGCTCATTTTTTTCTTCTTTGATTCTTTGAATATCCTTTGCACCCAGAATGATATTGTTTATAATGACTTGAGAGGATTTAATGGGAAAGATATCACCAGTCATATCAACCAATTAATCTTGGTGATGAGTGAAATTCAAACGAATATACCACTGAATATCTACAATTTAATTCAATGTGGGTTGATGTTGGAGGCATGGAGCATGATCTATTGTATCGGTAGGTTCAAATGATCCTTTTGATTCACGCACGAATTAGCAACTAATGCAATATTTGGAATTAATTAGCCCTTTAAATGCTCTAGATTGCAACGTATCTAGCGCTAAAACATCCCATCGTGTCACTTTTCTAGTGGGTGGATCAGGGATCAACAAGGTGTTATGAGTGTTTTCATTGATACTCTTCTGCAAAAAGCCTCCGACACCGATTGACTTCACCTTTCAGTGCTAACGTGGCCAAAATGGCTTAGGACACGTGGCAATGGAAACCGATGGCTTAGCTCATGGGTAATGATTTAGCTTATGAATTTATTCAAGTTAGGCACTCTAAACTAAACCTAGGATTTTCGATGCCACAAAGGAGTTGCAGATCAGTGATCAGGGGAAAACCTATCATGTAATTTCCTTCTGGGTTAGCGTCCTCAAAACTCCTGATGCCAAAAATGTTTCGAAAGTCTATGATCGGAGGAAATTTTTTAGTGTAGTCTAGATGTTCATCATGATTTGATCTTCTCTAATTTTTCTAAGTATGTCGGGTATCGGCTATCGGCGATATCATTTCTTTCCTTTTAAACTTTTTCTTCCTTCGCATTTTACCTATGCCGAACGAGATCAACCATTGGTGACTACGTTTTTTTCAAGTGATTTTCTTTCATCTTTAATTCTTCTCGATGCTGAAATTTTGAGCGCGTCAGGGAAATGTTTTGGCTATCAATTCTTTAATTAAATGTTAGTCTTTTAAGTTATGGGTTTTCACATGTTCAAGAAAAATTTGGAAGACTTAAATGAGAAACAAAATGATAAGAAAAGGCAACATTTTTTATCATGAATTTGAATTAGACAGTGCAAAATATCAAGTGGTACCCAAAGAGTAAAATTTGACATAGAATTTTTAAGGTGTGTTGAGTGCTCAACACACTATTTTAGGATCAATGTAACAATGACTTGCTCTTGAATCAATCAAAATAGAAACAGGTTGATTTATGATCTTACCTTCCACCTCGATCATGTTGGACTGGTACTCTGCTTTTCGATCATCTAAAGTACATAGATTCTTCCCAAATCTTTGACTATTGTAGCCTCTTGGACATTGTGCATAGTCTTCAGTCTATCTTTTCTATGTGGGAAATCCTTGTACAGGTGATCTTCCTTGCATCCCCAACATTGGATTGGTGGTCATCCCCTTTTTCCCAAGGAATATTATTTCTTGTATTCACCCTTAGCATACTGATAATGATGATTTATATTAGGCTCATTCCTATTGAAGGGAGGTTTGAAACCTTTCCTCCTTTGATCAATATTCTCCTTATTCTTATCCTTCCAATATTTATGCAGGGATTCTCTTCCCAGTCCTTGCTCATATAGGTATTTATCCTCGATGATGGCCTCGATCAAGGTCTTGGGCTCATCATCCCTAATATTTTCTTTATAAAAGGCTAGAAGTCCACTTAGAAACCTTTGTATCTTTACCTTTTAATCGTTTATAAACCCAACATATTTTAACAATCCCAAGAATTTCTTCTTATATTCTGCCATAGTCATGCCTCCCAGCCTAAGTTCGAAGAACTCCTGCATTTTCTTGTCATAGAACTACTCTGAGAGGTACTCCTTCTGGAAGTACTTCTTGAACTACTTCCAAGTGATCCTATTCTCACTAATATGTTCAACATGCTTCAGTTGATCCCACCACATTACAAATTTCCTATGTAAGTGGCAGGTGGCAATCATGGCTTCTAATTTTGAATAATAGTTATGCAACTGAAAATGTCTCCTGAGTCTAAGCAACCATGCTCCGACATCATCTTCCCATTCTCTTTCACCATCAAAGGAGGGTGGCTTAAGCTTCCTCAACTCTCCTTGCAAACTTTCCACTTCCTATCTCCTTCTTTGCTGCCTAATAGGAGACACCTCTGGACTACTTACG